>JAIPRL010001611.1:0-77687 GCA_025469235.1 Pemphigus obesinymphae
AGGTATATTTTTTAGTTTGTAATTTCATTGTTCAAAATATTTTAGAATATAAGTGATAAATTAAATACATAAATAAAAGTGAATGTAATGTATATTATGAATAAAAGTTTCAGTTTGATTATATATACGAGTATATGTACCTATATTGATTCAAATTTAAAAATTTAAAAATGTTTGACAACAAAGCAATTACCTATATTATTCAGGTGTCAAATGAAGAGTTATATTTTAGCTCTTATTTATTCAGTTTGTTTTTCTCATATAACGCATAAATAACATAATATGTGGCCTCAGTGTTATCCATCGACACTTCTATATTTTTTTTCAAAAGTAACGAAAAGACACAATATGGCAGTCATCCACAATGGATGGTCAAAAGCCACAGCAGTACTAACTATTATACTATATATTAGTATATAATAAAATACAAATTACATCATAAAAGTATTATTATATAAATGTTTTATATTTAATAGAACACACATTGATCAATTTATGCATTAATGTAAATTATACGTAAGGAAATATTAGTTTCACAACTTGTTTAAGAACATTGCTTACGAAAACATTTAAATGATTTATTTATTTACTAGATTTCTATCTGTTGAGGTAGGTAGCCCAGTCGGGAACGCGTAGGTCTCTAAATGTTAGGTTTAGGGTAGGTAGGTAGTTCGAAACCGGAGATCGCTATAAAAATTTGTGAGGTACGTATGAAATTCTACGGGCGAGGCACAATAGACGGTGGCCGCCTCCCGACGTTTTTTTTCTTTTATAATCTTTCATTTTGTGCACTCTATGCAATCTCTATGAGCCAAAACTATAAAAAGCTATACGACTGCCTATGGAAGTTACAATGTGATGAACCATAGAACACTGATTTGCGATGTCACTGTACGACTGCCTGTGGAAGTTACAATGCGATGAACCATAGAACACTGATTTGCGATGTCACATACAGTAACTTCACGGGTAGGGATATTAACGGTGCCTGTAACATCTCAGAGATGTACATAGGCACTAAATTACAACTTCGCATGTAACAACATAACAACTATGCGATACCTCTGAGAATAATAATTGCACACAGGGATAACTCAAATGTTATATTGACTCATACAAAAAAAAAAATCAACAATCGTAAAAGAAAAAAAATCATTAACTTACCTAGCATTTATATTTTGAATATAATTATTTAATATTATTAATTATTAATAAATATTCAATACTATAATATAATATAATATATATATATATATATATGCTTCATGCTTGTGTCGATAGTTATTATAGTCAACATTTTAAAATTTAAATCAATACTATGTTAATAAATGAATTCATATTATTATACAGTATTGTTTAGTCATAATATTGGTTATAAAAACATTATATTCATACATAATAATAACGATTGGGAAATTAATTTAATTAAAAAAAAAAAAAAAAAAAAAAATGAAACTGTCTTCCAAATGTGGTTGATTCATTATTTTAATCAAATAATTTTTTAACGTATCAGCGGTTATATTCTTTCCCAAAATGTTACACGTAATTTTAAAATCTATAGGTATTAATAATTATATTTTTACGCAAATACGAGTTTATCTTTTCATTTTTTATAAAAATTATTTCAGAAATTCCAATGATTTTTTTGTTAATTATATTTGTGTAATTATGGTCTAACTGAATAATTGTATTAATATCGTTCGCCATTGTTAGAAATATAGTTATTATTAGGTGATTCCTTAAAATTTAATTAAAATCAAAGTTGTGATTCTATAAAAATAAATTTAGTAATTATTTTATTATTATTTTTTATTTATACAATGCCAAATAATATTGGATAGTTTATTGGTTTCAGAAATTTGTACGTGTTCATGTTATTCAATCAATGATTCTTCCTAATGAATAAATAATATGTTATGTTAAAAGTGTATACCTACTATGTTTATCAGATTCAACTTAACATTATTTTCTATATTTTCACTAAATTTTAACATCTGCCTTGCAGAAAGTAAACGTCGTACGGCATTGACCATTATATTTTTTCATTTTAGCGTATAATTGTATATATGTGTAAAAATTTCATTTGAAATGTAATTATGTAATACACCAAAATATAGGTTTTTTTTAACGTAAAAGTATGTTATGCGTTGTTTAATACATTTTATTATGCCGTGTTTCATTTGCCTGCAGAATGGTATCAATAAAAACTATGTATGATGACACAATATTATACAAAATGTTTACCTATTAAGGGAAGTAAACTTTGTTCTATGTATTCTATATTTTTATACTTACTGAGCAGAGCATATAATATTTCCTAAATTATTATCAGTAATATTGTTTGTCTTTTTATCAGATCAATATGAAAATTATCCTCACAAATCTCTTTATTGTCGTTAAAATGATCAACGTATAATGATTCAAGCCATTTATTTCTCAAGCATTGATCTTTAGGGATAATTTAAGGATAGATTAAACAATCATCTACATTTACTGTAAATATAAAGAGTTATTTAAACTTATTAGGTATATCTAAAATAACAAATTTTATTAGGCATTTTTAAGCATAAACAATCAAATAGTTACTGTATTACTGTTTCTATAACAAGGTAATAAAAAACACAGCATTAACTATGAATATTTGTGTTTATTATGAAATTTAACAAAATACAATTTTCACAGTTTGCTTTCCCGGTGATTTTTTAATTATCAATATTATTAACTTATTATCACTGAAAAAAAAACGACTAACTGGCAGTGCTTTCATGAAAAGTTGTCAAGATTGGAAATGTTTACGCCTAGATAGGTGGAAACATTTTAATAGAATGACGAAGGAGAAATGGACCGACCTTATATTCTAAGACCGTGCTTATAATGAAGACGAGACGAATCATTCGAAATCAAGATTTACATTCTTGGGGATCCCGACTTTGAAATAAATTCAGTTAGTTTTTTTCTATTGAGAGACTTTTAATGAAATTAGGTTTATCTCATAAAGGTCTTACGACAAAAAACAAAAAAAATGCTCGTCAAAACCTTTTACACTATACTTGTGTATATACTTGATTGTGATGAAAAAATCTATTTATAATATGTAATTAGATACGTTTAATAGAATCATATACAGTGACTGTATAGTTTTTCAGGGTTTGATGTAACGATGCAGAATAAACTAATGAACAGTGTGTGATGTGACGACGTGTACTGCAACAGAGTTCTGTAATTCGGTATCCACTCTTAAATCATCTGTATATAATTGATTAAGTCAGGAGGATACAATCTTGTTGTTTCGAAAACCGAACACGAATTTATTGTCCCAATATTTATTATATGGCTGTTAGCTTTATATATTAGCTAGGTATGTGCTTTATAAGGATATTTGGTTCCTTGATTTTGTATCTGCAACAAAAAGACGCTACACACACGCCTGTTGTCTCTGTTTTACATACGCATAAAATGGCCAATCTATGTGCCGTATTCTCACTACATTTTATTTATGATTAATATTTGAGTAAATTTACCTATTATCAAATTTCTAGAGAATATAAACTATGCACTAGAGTGTTTTATTTTTCAAAATTTCATTTTGAACAAGTTATAATTAGTTAAATGACTCATTTTTTGTTGAGTGCACATAACTAATTTTAATAAATAAGTTTAAAAAGAAAACCCCACGCTAGAGCATAGTTTATATCATTCACTACAAATTTGATAATAAGTAAATTTACTCAAATATTAATTACAAATAAACTGTAGTAAGAATACGGTACGTAGCTTTGCTATATTATGCTTAAGCAAGACAGAGACAACAAACGCGTGTGTAGCGTTATCTTAAGGTATATATTATATAATATAAAACTGAATAACTTCATATGCAGTCAATATCGAACGTTTTTGAACAGTAAACTTATTTTCCAAGTTTAAGTTAAAAAAATTACTTGACGGTTTGATAGTAAATTATTTCCTGTTATGACTTTTGACGTTAATCCAATTAACCAAGTACCAGGATTTTCTATTGAATGCTTAACAAATAAACAATAATATTAATATATATTTCTCTAAATGAATATAAAAAGTATAAATAAAATACATACCTGTGTCATCGTGAGAAAATTAATATAGTTATCACAATGGAAAAAAAAAAAAGTTATATTAGTATATAAATTATTGATGAATTATTAAAATATCGTAATAATATAATATAAATGAATAATATTTATGCCCTGAAATATTCGCACTCGATCGTTTTGTATATACGGAATACACTAATTATAGCATTTTTCATAAACTTACACTCGTGTACACTTTTTGTGTGATAATGATTATTATCAACTAGTATCAAAACAGTGCAGTAGATAATGCAAATTCCATATGAAAGTATGGTGTATTTATTATCTACACGAGTGCAGTCAAATTACACCGTCGATTTCGTCGGTGTCAAATTATAATTTATTTTGATAAGTATTTTTCGTGATAGGATAGATAATACGTTATTCCATACATTATGTTAATATTGTAAATAACGTTATGAAAATTTAAATAAAATATAAACAATAAGTTATAATTGAAAAAAAAACAACAAGAAATAACATGTTAGCTAGGGTGTTTATGAGTGTATTTTTGAAATATGTTTACCAAACATATTTCACTTCATATCAAATACTCTTTATTGATAATGCATTGCTGCTCTTGCTGTTGAACGAGTGTATTGTGATACAGTCTACTCAGGTGTAAAGTAAATAAATTATATAGATGGAAAACTTTATAACAGATTGAACAGAAATTGTTGATAAACTATATCTATGCAAATTTAATGACTGTTACCTACCTAAGTCTACTGATAGTGTTAAAAATAGCAATACGCCTGGTAATTTTTGCGTATTATAAATTTAAAATCAATGAGTGGCCTTTAAATGTTAATCAATTTATACCAAACTTTCAAATTAAGCATTTTTACACCAAACAGAATACAAATAAATGATGAGACATGAAAGAAAAAAAAATCACATATATATTATATATGTTTGTTTGTGTGTATGTGTGTGTGTGTGTGTGTATGTGTGTGAAGTGAACTATAAACTCTCTATTTTAGAAATTAATCCCACTTGAGTAAAATTCAATATCCATAAATATATATATATATTTATCTGGATATCGAAGGAACAAAATAATGTGTTAAACGAGTATAATAATGGTTTTCAACTCCAAACAGTTCCTTATAAAATAAACCGCGTACAATGTGTATATACCGTAGGTATATAAACGCTATTTATGGCAAATAATATTATGAATATCGATTTCTATATATAGTATATATGGTTAATAGAAACTCATTTGGATAACTTTAACCGTATAATATAATATAATCAGTCGTCCTATACCTACAAATTAAAGCATTTAATATACCCACTTGTACAATTTATACTCGTGTATGATAATATACACTGAATATATTATAGAAAGAGTGATATTTGTTTACCATATACAGGGCTATATTTTGGAAGTATAAATACTTACGTTTTATAAATACATTTCAGAAAATGATTCGCATCGTCTTAATTCTAAATTTTTTCATCACTCGAAATTGTATAAATCTTTCTCTTGTTAGTTAAAACTATAATAACTTTCAATTTTTAAATGGCAACCCATAACATTCAAGTAATACAATCTTAAAGAATATATTTTTAAGAGAAATTACGAATTTTTATTTTTAAATCCGATAAATATTTCCTGAGTATAATAAGCATTTAATATATTAGAGCGAACTCTATTAAGCGCTAGTTCCTATTATACAGTACTTCTCCATTCCACTGCTGTAGGTACACTTTTGAATGTTTATTACTCGGAAAATATTTATCGGATTAATAAATCAAAACTTGAAAATTATCTTACAAGTATATTCTTTAAGTTTTTATAATTATATTATAAATATATCCATTTCAAAATCGAAAGTTCAAATATTTTTAACAAACAAGAGAGGGAAATTACAATTGAAAACATTTTGAATTATGTATGTAAATCAATTTCCAAGCAAAAATGTTAGAAATTGTTTTTGTATTTCCTGATGTATAGCCATGCTCGTAGTAATAAACAAATCGCTTTGTAATAGTGTTGTGTGATCAACAGTTTAGTAAAAAACTACATATTAAAAAAAATTATTTTGTATACTATCGAGGGTATAGTATTAAAGTAACGTATCAACTAAAATGTTAAATTTAAAAATACCAGAATAAGTTTTATTATTTTATTATTGTTTTAATATAATATTAATATATTAATATATTATATTATTATTGCATAGTCTTATTGTTATAATTTCTCACGGTAATTAAAAATAAAATAAATTAATAAAAACGAATTTCAATTTTGATTGATATATTCTTTTAATCCTAAGTCCTCGTTATATGTATAGTTATAAATAATTATTTGAAAAGGAGTATTAAGTGCATGCAATTGCATAAAAATATGAATATTACTCAAATTACAGTTCCAGCAATCATTTTATACCCTCATAAATTTGTGAATATTATAAAGTTTTAAGCAATCGATGAATCGAAATATATAAATATATTAAAATGAATGAATATTGAACGAATAATTTCATTAGTAAATATACAAAAAATAATAAAGGGAACTTATATCCTTCGAGATAGATGACTCAACATTTTCATTCGCACGATGACTTGTTATTATATTATTACTTGCCTGTGTCCTAAAGAAACAATAATAAGATGATAATAGGTAGATATATTATTGAAATTATTAAAAAAAAATAAAAATAATAAGTACAATAATAATTGTCTAACTTAAACATAATAAATATATACAGGTATTTTATGGAAGGCCGAAGGGATGAAAAGTAATTTATCTGTCAAGGACCATGGACAGAAAATTTCCTTCGCGTCTCATCTCTGTTCAATATTATAAATTTTAACGTTATTTTTTGTATAAATATACTTATGTTTATGGTTATGATTTAGAGTAGGTGATTGTGGATATTTTAATTTAATAAAAATATTGAACTAAATTCCACAAATATGTTTATTTTTTATTTTGTATTTACGTATTTCGATTTCAGTTCATTTTCGTTTTCAGTAGGTAGACAATAATGACTTTCGTTGTATTTTCAATAATAGTTACACTAGAGCCTTTATATATTTTTATGAATTGACAGAATCGCATCAAATAATAATTGTTGTAATAATATTTATTATTATTATAGCCTTTTCCAGAGCTTATTCGCCAAGGTGATAATGAATATATTTAATCCCCCCTCGTAAATATAATCATACACGTAAACAAAGATTTACATATAGAAATTTAGATAATACATTACAAAATTTAGAAAATTTAGAATATGACATTTCGAAAATACATAATACAATATACATAATATATATATATATTATACATATGTATTAATGACCACCACTTTATAGGTTCAGAAAATAGTTGTGTATACATTTTTTACATCTAGATCTGCACGGTAATAATTCAATATTTTTAATCCCCCTCTCCATTCTTATAAATCGGCATCTATAAATATTCTATTTTATGTGCATACTATTTCGGTCTAGTATACTATAGGTTCACGATGGTGTATACACATGGCAGGGCGTTTTTCAAAGAGTATTTTCTGTGTCCAATTGTACACCCAGTAATAAAATATTTGACTTGCTGGGTATCTTCTTAACTTCTAAAATATATTGATCAATTGATTATGACTTCAAGTTTTGTCTTTTAAAAACATTATCAGTTTTAATATCATTGAACATAAAAATTATATTAAATTATATTGCCTAACCGTGGGAACTATTTATTCTGTGTACGGTGTACATGAAAGTCCTGGACACACCACACACCAACTTGACTGTGCTCATGGAGGTAGGTATATATACTATATAGTTTAAACTTTCCATGACTGTAACACACGTTTAGGTAGCTGAGAAACGTTTTCAATGGTATTTATCAAACCACAGATTAAACACCATCTGTTATGAAATGTTTTAAATGTTTAAATTGTCTATATATTTTTCCTGTATATAATCATAACTTAAAAGTATGTCTTTATACATAATATGATTCAAAATTGAAATATTATAAGCCATACAATTTATGTACCAATTTTCTATAATATAAAAAAGTTATTTATTTTTTGCATATTAGTAATTAGTGTGTAAATACGAATATGCAATGGATAAAAAAATAATGGTTCCATATTATCTTTAATTTACAAAACTTCTATACTGTGCAGAAGCCAAAGTAGTAGTAATAAGATAAGTGGTCTTGACCTAAATAAAATAATTTTTCAACATCGGAATTCAAAGTAAATCCCCCACCCCTGAACCAATCATAGCTAAAACGGAAATGATGCCTGGACACACAGTGAATATTCACTAAAAAATGCACTGACACATAGATATCAGTATGTGACATTATGTGCATACCGCAACTATCAAATAAACATTCTTTACTCTTTTCGTCACATTAATGTAGGTAAAAAATTCCACCAAGGTCAAAGCTCATAAGTCGAAATTCATCATATACCAGTCTTCTTATCTTTTAAATCGTAAAATAATATTTATTTATATATACTTATGTTACATTAGATAACTGGTTATCCATTGGTAAGTGGATACAGAAATGTTATTTCTTATACCTATTATATTCTAAATTTTTGTTCAATACGTAGGTACATACATATAATATTATATAGATGTGTTTCTATTTGGATGTTATATAAATGTATTTTTCAATTATATATTTTTAATCAAAATAACAATAATAAATAAAATGTTTAAATATTATAAAATAATGTATAAAATATTAATAATAAAACATTGTATTAAAGAGGTAACCAGTGTTCGAATTGGGGAAGGATGCACTACTATTTTATATTTTGAGAGCATTCTTACTATTTTTTTTTTTTTTTTTATAGTATTCGAGTTACATAATTTGAGGAAACGCTCATTTATGGAAAGTACATCTTCTATTATTTTTCACTAGCAGTAACTCTATATTTATACACATACATACATATATATATATATATATATATATATATAAATATAAATAAAACACTTGAATATTAACAATATTCCTTTTAAACGTATTTTTCAAAGCTATGAAAATTCCGAGTATAAGTAATAATTTATATTTTATAAAATTTAATATAGAAAATCAAATAAAAATAAAACATAAAATAATAATCCTAGATATTTTTGAAATTTTCGATGAAAATAGTACTTATATACATATTATAAAATGTAAATGTAATTGTATTGCTTGTAAGTTATATTTTAAATCATAGATCAAGATTTGAAACCAATTTAAATATAGATTTTAATTACCGCAGTTAATACAAGTATAATATATATCTACTTATCGATAAAAGAACCAAAAAAAAATAAAAAATTCTAAATCTAAATTGTAAAAATAATAAAATCACGATTTTTGAAACAAGAACAGTTTTTATGCACGTAAATATGACTCGGAAGATGCGAGTGTTTAGGAAACTGAATATTTATAGCATAATATGATAATACCTTTATAGAAAATTATAGATCACGACATTATATAGGTACATTTAACATAGGTAATTTTTAACATAAGTATTATTAGTCAATAAATAAGACTTTGTAAGACAGAAAAATTTGAAAAATTCAAATCTATAATTATTCTACTTGTATTAAATTTCTAATAATTTTGTCGAAAATGGCTATCAGATTATAAATTTTCATTAATAAACTCCTAAAAATCTGGGAGTCGAAGTTCTATACTGTCTTACAATATAAACAATATAATACTAACAATAGTTAGTGAAATCATGAAATGACCTGAAAATGGTTTCATAATATAAATAATATATTCAATACTATAAGCCTAAACGCAGTCTTGTTCAACCGTATAAAGTCCAATTAAATTAGGTCAAATTTAAATTATATGTCCAATATAAATTGTTATGCTTACGAAAATTTAAAATTATACCTAATTTACTGAACACTTGAATGAGTAATAATAAATAATACCTAACTATTATGACTTTTGAACAAAAAATGATGTATATTTTACTATTTAAACTATTAATAGTGTCCTCTTAATGGACTTGTATGACACAAATAATAGACATAGACACTATGGAATTTATATATTTGAATAAAATAAATATTGAACTAAACAAACGTTGCATTAAATTAATATTTTATGCAAGTAATGTATAATTCGAAGAAACTGACAAATTAGACGAAATTACAACTAGACATGATCCTTTTGGGGAAAACGTCTGTTCAACCTCAAAACCGATATCTATATAGATACTTATATAATATCAAACACAAAATATAAAAACTTGAAAACCGATAGGTAGTCGAAATTCGTTTTTTTCCGATTTAAAGCCCTGATTTGCATAAAACATTTGTACGAAATTCGTTTTTATATATGCAATCGATATATTTGATATATTACCCAGATAGTTGTATAGCCTTATTGCCTTCTTGTAATCTGTCCAAAATCCAAACAGTGCATCCACCTGGAATCAAAAAATAAGAACAAAAAAAAAAAAAAAAAAAAATGGTAAAAAAATTTAGAATATCATTAAAATGGAAATACGACTATATAAACTATGCTTGTGTATACTTGTTTACTTTTGCGGTGTAAAATCTAGAATAAATTTGTTCAGACCTGTAAATTGGGATCCCATAAAGATCGTGAATGCAGAAATTACGATGCAAATTCAAACTAACAACAATATATATAATATTATATACTATACAACATTTATGTATGTTACTGTAGTTAATTCATCTGGCATTTTAAATATTTATCTATTTAGAATTAATAATAAGTATGGGCTTAAACGAATCAAATATTCAATAAAAATAAAGTAGCTAAAATATTTCTAGATAAATATGCAGTAAAAAGTTCAAATATTCATTGAAGTTATGGAGTCGTAAACATAGGTCTTTAATATATGTATTGAAAAATGTAAATATCAAAAAATATATTAATGTATTTAATATTCAAATAAATGACATAATATAATATGTTAGATCACACAGGTATATAAATAGACTAAAATTACAAAATCATAAAAACTAGATGGGAATGAAAATGATTTATTTTCCGAGTTAAGTGAGTTTTGTTAAAAAAAAAAATACAACGATATAGGTATTATGACGTTAAAAAAAACGTAAAACATGCCATACAAATTTAAAAATTTTAAACGTTTTGTATAATATATGCTCAAATATAAAAATTATCGAAACGTTATGAAACACATTATAAACTCATCTGTTATTATAAATAGCATGCAATACTATAGCTATAAACGTTAATAAATTTGTTATGTTTCGTTAGTAGATAGAATAAAAGGGTTTTAAAATCCAATTTTTTTTAAATCGACTTTTATACAACGTCTTATTAAGAATTTTTATCATATGCATATTAAATTTTAAACTAAATTAAATAGAAAAGTTTTCTGCAGGTCCATTAAAAATGAAAATGTGTATATCTACTGAAAAACAAAGTTACACGAAAAAAATTTAAAATTTAAATCGTAAAAATAGTTCTTGTAATAATATTTAAAAATATCACAATATAGGTATAATTGAATATTTTTAAATTCTAAGCCATCAATTTGTTTTCATTCAAAAAGTATTATCATTTATTATATATTATCATGAATAATGCATATATAGTAATATATATATCTTTTAATGGAATATAAATGGTAAATATTTATTTTTGCGAATTAAAAATATTATATAGGAGTACCTATATATATATATAATAGTTGATTCTATAGTTTAATTTAATTATTAATTAATTTTATTATTATAATAAACAATTTAATATTTAAGAATTTTTTTAGAATTTACAAGAATTTCTGAAAACTGGGATTAAATGTTATTTGTGCAAAAGTAATTTTGGTGATGAGAGCTTATAATTTCTGTAATCAACCTGTCCACTATGATATAAAAGTTTAAATATACGGTAGAGAAATAGAGGTTTGTAATATAATTTATTAATGTGTAACTAAATTTACCTATATTAATAAAGTGCCAAAAACAATTAAACATAATTAAGTAAATGAGTTAAAAAATCAACTAGTTAAGTATTTATTAAATTAACAGAATAACTATTTTTGGGATCAAAATCCAAAATTATATCATTAATATTTATTTGTATAGTAATTTTAATTTATAACACCTATAGATACTAAACAGTGTATAGAAAATTCTTCATAAAAACGTTAATATAAACATGCCTGACATACCAATGGGTCCCATTTCGAAAACCATCTTTAATTGGATTGATTTTCTAAATTAAAATAATCAAAAGTGTTTTATTGGAATAATTAAATTGGTATTTTTAATTAAAATAATTTATTGGAATACAATTATTGTATTATATTATTGTACTTGTTAGTACCATACCATTAACGAATTGCTCTTGTATGCGAGCATTTTCAAAATTAACAATAGTTAAACCCATACTTTGTAGTACGTTGACTGAACAAAGACTTGATACATTAATGTGTTTATTTAATGAACAGAAAATGACAAAGAACATAAATAACGGAAACGTAATTTAAGAATTTAAATTGACAACATCTTTCAAATATCCACTGGAGTTATAAAAATGATTTTAAAATAACTATTGTGAAATACAATTTTTAATTGAATAATACATAAAATATGATATATACCTACTGCAATTTTTATTTTTTCATATACCTAGTTAATCAAATATTGACAATTTAAAATGTATTAATTATATTATTTTTATGAATAGTCCATGAATCATGATGAAATTAGGTGATATTTTGAGAGAGGGAAATTATACGTGTACGATGTATAGGCAACAATTTCTAAAAAAAAAAAGTGTTAGTGGTGAATACTCCATAAGTGTCCTTTGATTAATACCTACAGGCGGGCGTTGACTTCATTGGTTTGGTCACCTTCCTTGAAATTTGTCTTGGCGATATCTGTGAATAAATTCTAGATACCCATATATAATATATTATATTATGTAAATATATAATATATTGCATTCACTATAATGGCATGAATGAAAATTGGCCGCTAATGCGAACACTCCTGGTGGCTTTTTTTCGTCGGGGTAATATAAAATAATTTTGAGTGATACGTGTCAAAACCGTGATAATGTTCCACGACACTCCCCCCTCCCTAAAATAAAATAACAATAGCGAAAAGTTCCATTTGTGCCCAGCAGTGGGTGAAATATCTGGTAATGCACAACCAAAAATTACTACGGATTAATAAGAAATATACCAACAGTATTATACATATTATATTATTTTCTCTAAAATGTCGATATAATAGATAGATACTGTAATAACGAACCTGATGTTATTAATTTTATTAAGAACATACATACATTCATATAAAACATAACTCCATTTACCTTATGCCTAAATAATCTAGATAAGTGATAGTCTAATAATATCTGAAAATGGGTAGATAATAACTACACCAAATGACAAACGTTGTTACGACAAATGACCATAGAATATAGTTAGATATACATAGTTGGTGGTTCAAACAAGTTTTTTGCGCCATGCTATATAATTGACCGGTGTATTTTTCGACGGAGAGGAAATAAAATAAAACTGCACGTGTTTAAACGGCGCATCGTACACGCATATTTCAAGTGTGCGCAACGTAGCGCTGCGGTAGCCTCGCGACAGTGGCAGTGATGGAATACCACGCGTCAGCCGCCGAGGCATGGCCGAGCAGCAACCAACAATAAAGCGGTATGATGCGTGATAATATATACAACAATAATATTAATAGGCACGACAATTACTAAAACAGCGATAAACAAATAATAATTTTATATATAAAAATACCTTAATTTATCAAAATTTTAAGCGGTGAGTGTGCTCCTTTACACGACTCGCTAATGGTGCCTAGAAAAAACATAAAAAGGAATAATAAAAACGTATACAAAAGCGTATGACAACATCCGGCCAGATATTGTTCATCGACCGTGTGGCTCATACCTTCAGCGTTTCTTAGTTTGATAACTCAACCTTATCAGAAAAAAAATAGTTGCCAACACTCACTTTTCATTCACCCGATTATAAGTGAAATTGTTTTTTTTCATGATGAAGTCATTGCAGCCTTCTATGTATGCGTATTATAATAATAATTTAAAAAAAAAGTTTTCATTCTTCAATCTAATCTGTTAAGCCTAATTGAACCTGATCTAATCTACCCCTCACCTCATAACTATAAAAAAAAAAAAGGTGTTCTGGTGTCCAATCTTGCTCATATTGGAAAATCTTGAGTATGCTCTGCTGAAAGTGTAACCCTGTTTAATAGGTGTAACTGACATCATATATGACTTCACCTAACCCAGTATTTATTTTTAAATTTCAATTATAATAACATATAGATTGTAATATCATGTAGATTTTCGATTAGTCGAATCTGGACAAATATATATATTGTTACCTACTCTGAACGATATTTTCTTCGCCAAATAGAAAACAATAAATATATTCTTGAAAAAATAAAAATGTATAAATGTACGGTATAAAAAATATTATAGCACAAATATCATAACACAGCATAATAAAACTTTTATAACAAGTTTTTTTTTTTTTTTTTAAATGACCGTATACTATTATTGGATATTGCCTCAGTACGGAATCAAAACACAATAACTTCCCGGGATGATGCCCAAAATAAGATTTAAAGGTATTTCTTGAAATATAAATATTATGTATACTATATGTCAACTGTCGTTAACCGCGAGAAAACTTCAGTAAATCTCTTTATTCCTAAATTGATATTATAGGTATATATAAATACCAAAATATAATATATTGCAATATATATATTATTATTTTTTCATTTTGTTCATTTTTTTTTTTTTAACCAATAATATCCTGTACTCCACACCTACATAATATTTGCGTTATATTTGCATTTTAAAAATTATTGTATTTACAAGCAAAATAATAATGGTATTTTTTCAACATCAGTTCATATTCCTTATATAATATAATTTAAGGAAATGTACATATCTTTATATTAAACGACTGATTATAAAAATTGTACAATAATACCTTTGGAATCGCTAATTTCTGAAATATACCTCCTACATAATCATATTTTATATATAAATATAATATTATAGGGTATAATATATTATTTCGTAGGACTATAGTTATATATTATTATATTATATAGGTAATTGGATATACCCTAACAGTTGCGCCCACTTTATTCGCTCCGACGTTGAAAATATAATGAAAACAAAAACACAGAAGGAATACACCCGCACACGATCGTTATAACCGTCATCATTTCTTCATTAAGGTCAAGTGTATACAATATTCTAAGCTTATAATTTATGTCGTAATGAGTCATTGACTTAATTTATTATAATATTGGCACATATCTCCGTAGACTTATGAATAAAAATATTCCAGTGGCACAATCAGGATTTTCTTAAGGGATGAGGAGAGTATAGCAGCAGTAGTGTTCAGAGGACATCTCAACTATTCCCCCCGTTTTTAAAAAGTCCTATATAACAGATTTAAAAAAAAATTTTTAAAAAGACAAATAAAAAATGAAAATTAACAAATTCTAAATGTTTAAGTACGTTTCGAGAGTTAATTATAATATGTATGGTGGTTTCATTAATTGTTACTACCATTTTTTAATGTTTTCGTTTTTATGTGCCTACCTATACATGTATAAAGTTTTAATGAAAATATTTCCTTGAAATTTCTAGTTTTTATCAACTATCGAGAATATATCGTATATAAGATGATGAAACAACAAATCTATTTTATAAAAACAACGAATTGCCAGCTAACTAATCGATTTTTTATATAATCCATGTGATTTCACAAATTTTTTATGAGTTATTCAAAATTCGATAATTTAGATTTTTTAAAATAACCGCAAATCCTAAAATAATGAAAATATTGAAAGACGGCTACGTGTATGTGTAGTATAAATATTTAGAATTATTCGTTATATTTATTATATATATATATATATATATTTGTAAATTAATATAAATACCTACCTACAAGTTTTCAGGCGCAAAGTTCTCTCTCTATTGACACTATAGAATATCGAAGTACTTAGTAAAAGTATCCTACATTTTTTAATATGCCTATAAAAAATACATTTTAAAAATATATAGTTACATTAAAAAAAAAATGCGTTTTAAAAGTATTTTTGATAAGATTTTTCATTATTTTTCGCAATATTCGGAACGTTTACTTAAAAATTCATTCACGCGTTCATGTTCAAATGTTTATATAAAGAACATGTTCACATTTACATTCTCTTAAAAAAAATTAATGCGTTCATCTAATCATTCATTTTAATTAACTAATAATTAACAAAATATAAATTATTATTTTATACTTTCCAATAAATTATCGATTCATAGAAATTATGGTTTTAATTTTATGGCGGGCCCACAGAATTGGACTTTTGAGAATTATTTTTAAATCTAATGAGGTTTATAATAAAATATCAATATATTTTAATTTAATTTGAACCTGAAAATCGTTCTAATTCCTTAAAAATAAAAACGTTGTTCATGCATTTACGTTCTATATTCTACTATTATATTCGCGTGTCGTTCACAAAATATGAACGTGAATGGATGAACGTCATTCTTTCCAAGCACTGATTTTTCGGTATATACATGTATATATATAAATAATATAAGGCCAAGGTTTAATTAAACTAATTAATTATGTGTACTGTAAACTTATCAAATTATCTAATAAAAAAAAAAAAAATACATACGAATAAGTTATTTATACCTATAAGTAGTTTTTTGCTTTCAAAGTTATGTAAAAAAAAAAAAATCTTTAAGCTATAAAAACAATTTATTTTTATTTTTATTCAATTTTTAAAGTATTAAAAAATAGACAATGAAAAAGACAATTATTACTCCGATTATTACTTAACTAGGTAATTATTTTATGTATTTACCTATAGGTTTATATTTATCAATTTTTATTTAAAATTGATTTTTATTTTGTTATTATATGAATAGCAAAATGTAAAAAAAACTTATATAATTATACAGAGTTTAAAACACATGTGAACCATGAAGGAAAACCAATTACAATACATTGTTTTGTATTATATTATTTTGAGTCTTTTTCAACGCTTTTGAGTTTCATAACAACAAATTTAAAATTACATGTTTTCCAAAGTAAAAATTTATAAATATTTAACATTTATTTATTTTATTATAAGTATTTGTACGTGAGTTACGAACTTTTTTATTTTATGAAATAGAGTCACATATGAGATAGGCTGTCAAATGGTGTTAAATACGTGCGATAAATCATTTTTTCGAGTGACAAAATACGGACCATTATACGAATGTATATATAGATCGGGACAAATAAATAAAATAATAAATACGTATAAGGAAGGAATAATAAAAATATAACGCGATATAATGTAGGTACGTATACGAGCATAATAGAGAATAAAACGGCGTAGTTGTAAACTATACGTCTTCGGGTCAGCTAAACTATATATATATATATATTATAAATTATATATAGGTACCTATATCGTATGGATGGATGAAAACAAAAATTTATATAATGTGCCCGTAAGGACGACGAAATATATATTATTCACGATTGTTCGTCGGAAACGGTCTGCGAAGAAAGACGGGTTATTTCAGTGACGAACCTATATTTTTCCAGCATAATCCTTCTACTTCCCGATGTGACAAGCCATCTTTTTTCCATCAGAGAAGCGTACTTACACAGGCCATAACTATACAATATATAGCTACATCGTAAATACCGTATTTCTCTTTATCGATTGGCTCAGCTATATAAATGTCACCGCGAGTATATTTAGTATTCGAGTAGATGATATAGTACCTACGCGTAGAGTTCTCGGCTACTGTTGCATGATTCAAAGTCGTAAATGACGTTCAGATGAAGGTTCATGTAATAATACCTTTGTAGACAGTGAATTTTCTGCAAATGTTATTGATATATTTTCTGCGTTGAGATTCTGTGTAAACTCAGAAAATTAAAAAATATATACATATTTTTGATAAAAAAAATGTTAATAAAACAACTTTAATATTGTTAATTATCAATAAAAAATGTAGAAATGTTAAACACTAGAACCCGATTGATTTTAATTAATACTAAAAAGTTTGAAACGTATGTGAATGCGAAAATGTACGATAAAATATCGAAGGTCCAGATCAATTTTTGGCCCTAAGAGCTCAATATCAGTGGACACCCTCAAAACATTATTCGGTTATAGTTATAATTTACGCACAGAAATGATCCTATTCATATCCTACGATTGAGTCTGCGAAGTGACCACTCAAAATTGACTAGCTGACTTAAAATTTGATCATTACTGCTTAAGTACTTGTAATCATAGAATCATAATTCGTAAGTCAAGCGATCTACAAATACCATTGAAGTTAAGTCAGTTGTACAACCCATAGATTTGTTTGAAATTTTAAAACCCCAAATCGGGTGTGTACCATAATTATAATATGCAAGTATTTTTATACTCAAAATATTAATTTATACAAGTAACTCCAATATATATTACATACTTGACAAAAAATGTGTTAAAAATATAAAATATAAAAAATTGTTGTAATTATCGGGTTCCAATTTCACGTTGACTTTGTTCGTTAAAATTGTTACATGACCATTGTTTTTTACTCCGACCCTATAGTTTTTTTTTAGAAATTTTCCAATCTGCACAGACATTTTCAATAAGTTAATATATATTACAAACTATACCCAATCAACTGTTTTTAAGAACATTTTCACGTCAAAATGGTTGTTTCGTATATTTGTGATTGAAGTGGTATGAAGAAACGTTACCTATTGGATTATCTAATGCTAATAGAGTAATATTACTTTAAAATAAATAATCACAATTATTATTGAAATAATGGATTGTTTTATATTCCATACTTTTCGTAAAATTATATTATGTCATACTCGTATGGTCAGACTATATTTTAGGATCAGAAGACGCAGTCCACAATCTGGCCAAAGGGCCAGATAAAAAAAAAACACCGATTGTTCCGTTGAATACAATTTATTTCCAAAAATCTAATACAAAATGTATAGTGTAGTACATGAAAAATGTGCACTGGCGCCCGTGAACCATTACGCGTGTCCACTCTGACACTCGCGGGTTTTCAAAATAATTTTATTTACCTTCCGACTAAGATGGTTACATATAATGCATCGTGCGTATACGCGCGGGCCTATTATTTACACGTTTAACAATGAGAAATCACCGCTGAAAAATTGCTATTTTAAGTTATACGGTCAGCGCTTATTTTTCGATCACTCGACTACATTATATTATATACCTACCCCAACAGAAACTATTAGATGTTTTTAACGGATTTCAGGTGTATATATATATATGTTTAGATAATCTGTATTTGTATATTTTGTATTTGGATGACCACGAGAAGGAAAATATACATGTTTATAGATAAAATTATGGAATTAGCCAATAAAAGATAATATTTTGTTGATAGTCGAAAAAAAATGTAAACTTGATCCGATATGCAAAAATATATGAAATAAAATATATGTAAACATATTATATTATAGTATAGGCACAAAACCCGAATTAATTTCGGAGTTTCTTTTTTTTTTTTTTTAACTCATTATACACCCACTCAAATTATTGGTTTCGGAACAAATTTGAGATTTAGTTTGGAAAAAATGCAATAACTGTAGGATAAAACATCTATTGATGTAGAAACAATGGACATATACATACATACATACATACATATATACCATTCTCTGTCGAATAAATAAAGTTCCACTTCCTATTATTTAGTTTAAAAACAAAAGTGATTACGTTCATCGACACATAGAAAGAATTGAAAAGATAGATTACTCGAATTTTAATAGTTGAATAAAATGTACTGGATAATTAAATATCGACAAAATTTACCGGATAAACTTGCCAAACTCGTATTTCCATTTTGTTATTGGTTATAGTATTTATAACTTTCAAGATGAAATCTTAGTATTATATTATCATCGCGTTCAAAACATGTTTGGTTCATTGTAATGTTCCTGCCGTTTTTAAAAAATTAAACAATTGTAAAGATAAAACATTAACTTTGAAATAAGGTTTTCGAAATATATATATATATATATATATATATATATATATATCTAACATTCAAATATACATAATGAATGAATGTAATCCTGGATTAAAATTTGAAAACATTAAACGCGAAATTATACAAACTTTATCGAAATAAATAACGATATAATACGCTGCTCTATATATATTTAATACACTTTGTTGCTATACAAACTTTGTTGGACTTTGTTATGATGGTTTTTAAGTGTTGATTTTTAAACTACGCATATATATGATAATAAATCCATTCTCAAAATATATTTTTTAAATAGTATTACAAAGCTTTATATTGGTAAGAAAGAACTGTACTGACCCAAAATATGTCTTGGATATAAAAAAAAAATGAAAACATTATAAGTAATAAATACATAATAATAAAAATAAATATTAAATTTATAATAAAAAATATAAATTAATTTTTATATATAAAATACTAATTTTTCTTCAATTTTTTTAAATGAAAAAAGCATCTTTACTATTTATTTAATTCCTCAACTTGTTTTCGTTCCCGCCGCACGTTTATTCGTTTTCTTGTATAGTTTTCAAACGATTATTCGGTCGTTTTAAGATTTTTTCGTTTTTGGTTTATTTGTGTGCTTACCCTTTCTCCGAAATTACGACGCCGGGAAGAAAAAACGTGTGGCTGCTAGGGCCTATGTCTATTGCGCCGAACTACTGAAATCAGCATTTGCAACCTTTGACGACGTCTCTCGATGTTCAAATCCCACTCCGTCGATCCGGTTTTTTGCTTTTTTTCGGCATTGAGATAATAAGTATTTATACGATAATATTGTAAGGAACTTTTTTATTATTATAACTTTTATTAATTAATATTTGTTATCATGTTTATTTTTTCATTAAAATTACGTAATGTTTCGAATCTCTAGTGGTCTGTTGGTAAAAAAATTTAGGTCTCAAATAAATTTTACTCGTTTTGCTTGAAAATCATTCAGCTTATGTGTTAAACTTACAACATTCAATTTAAAAACTTCTTTACTACATTTTTACATTCTAAACGAAACGAAGAAGCTATTAATTTTACAATTGTGTTATTTTTCTGTGAGCACCAGTGCCGACCAGTGGAGGGGGTATCTCATCCCCTCCATCTCTAACTTCCGAAAATAGTTGGCCTTGGTGAGCATATTTTGGATAGAAAGAATCGAGTAAGCGTTTTGAGGAATAAAGTTTATTTATTGGAATTTTCATTCTAGATAGTACTTTAAATAGGTCATTTTAAAAATTTTGTAGTACTTTTCTTAAATGTAAAGAAAATTTTACCGAAAATTGTTATGAATAGTATTTATTATAATAGTATTATAATGCTAAAAGCTTGAAATTTAGAAAAATTATTTACTATATCACTTATATAGCAGTATACATGGTTGAAAAATCAAAACTCTACTAGTTAACAATTTTATATAATAAGAATATATATTCTGTGATACTGTTATCATCAAAAGAAAATATAAATGATGAAAAATATTTTTATTACAAAAATAGTAAAAGGTCAAGTAGGGGATTTATCCCCCATATACTCCCCTGTGTACGACACTAACACCTTGTAACGAGTCCGTATTTGATTTATACGATATTTTTTTGGATATACATAGATTTTTATCTGACGACAATATAGTTATATAAAAACTAGAGAACGATAAGTCCGACCGACTTCACAAATTATGCAGAGTATGTGTCCCCACTATATTTTATTATACCCATATTGTATTAAATGGTATATTTATATCAAATCGTCGGACTTTTGTTGTATTTTTTATAATTTTAATAAATTGCGATTATATCGATCTATAGTCGTATGAAATTTGTTAGACTCGGGCGAGAATCGAGCGAAGCGAAGTTCAATTTCTTATAAAAATTTGACGTGAAGAAGTTCTATATATATTTGATTATCTACTTTGACAATCTATTAATCGAAAACACTTAAATGTTAAAAAAATAATATATGTATTTATATAGGTAAGGAAGAAAAAAAATTATATTACCATTAGAAAAATACACAGTGAATCAACACAAATATCATTGGTAGAATTAACAATATGCAATAATCAACTTTTAACAAACGAATATTTGTTGAAATAATACATTTTTTATTACTTTAAAGTATATATTGTTAAATTAATAAAAAATAACAAATTTATTTTGTAAATTTCACAAAATATATAAGTTATAATTTTATAAAAATGATTTGTAAAATGAATACAGATTTTATTAATATAATAAAACATGTTATTAAATTAAAAAAATATTCTATTTAAATTGATTATTTTGATTAACAAATTGTCGTTTATTCTACGATGAAGAAGAAAGAAAGAAACACAAAATATTTATAATTGAATTAACAAGATATTTGTTAATTCAAATACATTTGTATTCAATTAGACAATTTTACCCAAGACATCGATAAAAGATATTGTTAAATCAATAATATATTTTGTTATTTTACTGTTAAATTAACAAATATTTTATTTCTAAATCAACAAACATTTTATTGGACGTATATTAACAACCATATTATTAAATCAATCTATATTTTTATTGAAATTACAGATATATTTAGTCCAATGCATTTATACATATCCACATGCATATCGTCGTACAAAAAATACATAGTTAATTTTAGATATAACTATTTACGACCCTGGTGTAATCATAGATATAATGATAACCGAGAAAATAACTATAGTTACCTAAACAAATCCGTTTGATTTATTAATCAAATATATATTATATTATTATTTTCCTTTATCAAATATATTATATTCGATCGTTTTGTAAACCTAAGTATATACATGGGGTCATAAATTATACAGCAAGTATCGAGCAACTTGCTGATTCGATAATATACCACGAATAATGTCGTTAAAAAACACTAAAAAATGCATACCTATAGTCTTATCTGCAGGATCGGGGATTCTGCATGATTTGCTTGGGTGACGTTTTTGTGGTGAACATTTCATTTTTAATCAATATTTTATGGAATTACTATACGCATCATATATTATAAATAGTCACTTATAATAAGGATATTGTCGATCGATAAAATTAATTCATCAATTATTAATGACAAATGAACGAACGCGAACGATAGAATATGAATTTACCTATCGTTTTTCTAAGAGTTCAAAAATGTAATTTTTTATTTCAAACTCCTGTGAAATTTATAGTAGGTAAAGAATTCGTCGATCTGATTAAATTAATACGACTGATAGTAAACTTGATTTTTTTTTTGCACTTTTGTATTATTTTACAAATATTTGTTAAAATATTTTGAAAACAAAACGGAACGAAAAAAAGAAAGTAAAAATGACGATTAAACGTATTATATATTAGCAACCGTTTAGCGTGTAAGTTTTCACACACTCGCACGTGCTTATAATATCTTAGAAACCACATGTGGCATTTAAGTTCAAAATAATTCCTAAGGCAGTTGTCTGTAAGTTAGATTTTCACCCTTACGTGTTTTTTACCGTTTGTTATCTAATATTGTTATCAGTGATTCAATATAGCCATAAAAATATAAGTAAATATAATATAAGCTAACAATAAGTAACATCAATCTACAAAATATCATATATAACTCGGGCAATTGGGATTTTTTTGTCCTATAAAGTCATAAAAAATTAGAAATAAAATATTTGATACAATTAACTATAATATAATATATAATATATAGGTAAGTGTACTACTGATCCATAAAAGTGCAAAGAAAATCGTATCCATATAATATTTATTATTATTGTATAGGTTTATTATACTAATGTAATGTAATACCCAGATATATAATATCAAAATTACTATCACTAGGCTTCAGATTTTAATGTTCTATTTTTTTTTTTTAATTTTTAATAGGTACATCCGTTTTTGATATTTTATGTATGACCAAAAACCTTCAAAGAATACCAAAAAATTTTACTTAGAATAATTTTATTTGATTTATGTTTTTGGTGATTATAATAATATCTAAACAGAAAGGTTTAGAAACTCAAAAGCAATAATTTAAAAATACGTCTAAACTTAATTTATATTAGTTTATTGTTTATCTATAATATTAAGTAAGGATGCAATTATGGGGCTGATTGGACCACTAATTACTGGTTCATCAAGTAGTAAATTTATTACTATTAACCTATATTTTTCTCGCAGTTTCGAGACATACTTTGTAATTTTTCTCGATTTCGTTAATTGTTATATTTGTATGAATATTATGCCATATTTCTAAATTATTAAGTGCAAACAAATAAATTGTCTGTAAGATTTTGTTTAATGGGATACTATAGGTAACCGGTGAATAGGTTATTATAGAATTAGATATGGTGAATTTGGAAGAATTAATAGGGTATAATTTAGGAGTCAGTGGCATATCAGTCAAATGGATTATATTAATATTGTACATTAATATGTACAATAATGTTTTTTTTCAAAAAACATTACTTTGAAAGAGGCCATTTAGGAAAAAAATACAATTTAGAAAAATTTAGAATCTTAATACTGGGATATAGTAAATCAAACTAGCTAAAAAACTCAAGACAGAAACTAATTAATATATTAATGAATCTGATTAATAAATCGGCCGCTATGGGTCAATATAATAACTAAAATTTTTTATTAGTTTCTGGTGTACCGCAAGGTGAACATTTATCTCTCTTACTTTTTTCAGCGTATGTAATTAGTGTTTATTACTCTTAAACATAATCAACTTCTTTATTTTGCTCACAACATGAAAATAATTTTAAAGATTATAACTGTTTCAGTGATTGCCATAGACTTCAGGATGATCTCAATAGTCTTGTTGCTTGGGCTGAAACACATTAAATTACATTAAATATTAATAAATATCATTTGATGATATTTATAAGAATTCACTCTCCTATAACATATTCTTATTCTATTAATGATATTAGCCTGATTTCTGTTGATATCAGCATATGTGATCTTGAAGTTACTTTCACTACGTTTCTTTACCCCATGCTTAAATTCATAATACTTGTTAAGCTTTAAAAGTATTGTGTTTTACTAAAAGAATATCTGGTGAATTAAAACTCTCCAATTCTCTTAAATCCATTTATTCTGCTCTTGTCAGACCAATTATTGAGTATTGTTCAGTTGTATGGGACTCTCAAATAGCTGCTGCTAGTAAAACACTTGAGCTGGTTCAGATAAAAATCTTGAACTTTGCGAAACATGCCTTAAATCAGTGGCGTTTTCTATAGGTGTGAAAGTTGTGTGTTAACGCATTACAAAATCTACGTGTATATCACGTGTATATCTACGTGTAAAAATCAGTAACGGTTCGTGGGTGAAATATCTGGTGGTGCACAATCAAAAAATACTACGGATTAATAACAAATATAATATATATTAACAATATTACATTATGTCATTTTCTCTAAAATGTCGATATAATAATCGGGGGTACTGTAATAACGAATATGATGTCATTCATTTTATTAAAAACATACCTATATTCGTATAAAACATAATTGAATATACCTTATCCCTATATAACCTAGATAAGTGATATCCTGAAAATATCTGAAAATGGGTAGATAATAACTGCACCAAACGATAAAAGTCGTTACGACATACGACCATAGAATATAGTAGTTAGATATACATAGTTGGTACATGGTTCAAACAAATTTGTGCGCCATGAAATATAATTTACACGGTGTATTTTTCTCCAGAGAGGGAATAAAATAAAACTGCGCGTGTGTAAACGGCGCATCGTATAACCATTTTTCAAGTGTGCGCAACAGACATATGGGCGGCAAAATTTTGATTTTAGGATGACAAAATGAAAATATGAATATCGACAACGGACGACGATCGCTGTATTTTTGTAATTTAAAAAAAAACATTGATGATTTTTATGCTTCTTATTTATGTGTTTTTACTTTAAGACACGAAAATATCTATTGTCGGCCCTGATTATTATATACTATATTTTATTATGCCCGTTACATATTGAGTTCAGAACATACAAAAAGTTTTATATTATATATTATGTGCATGCATATTTTTCT
The DNA here is from genome assembly GCA_025469235.1 of Pemphigus obesinymphae. Classification (NCBI taxonomy): domain Eukaryota; kingdom Metazoa; phylum Arthropoda; class Insecta; order Hemiptera; family Aphididae; genus Pemphigus; species Pemphigus obesinymphae. The sequence continues at coordinate 26,231 of JAIPRL010001611.1, forward strand.
TATGTAAAGAAGAGGGGGGGTGTACATAAATTATATTATACTACGTTAGTTCCAAAGTCCAAGCGAGGAAACGCCGCTGCCTTATTAAATATTAATAATTATTTAATTATAATATTAATTACACTCCCCATGAGTATACTCCAGTTCTTTATTTTCTTGATTTATCCTCTTTAGCTGACCGTCTACACTCATGTATTTATTTTCCCCATCAGCTACATTTTGGTTTTGCCAACTCTCCTTCTCTTCTACCACTAATTAACTTAAAGTCCCCTGTCTAATGCACCCGCAATAATTGTAATTTTCTCATTCTACATTGTGCTTCAAATTATTTAAAAAATGAGTCTGTTACCCGATAACCAATAAACAGGCTTATCAATAATGATCCAATTTTTCTTTTTTAACATAAACACATTTTATTATTATCCTTATTTTTTTTTTTTTTTAATGTTATATGCAAAAATATCATCTAATACCTATTTGTTTATATTGGGCACTAGGCCCGTTTTTATTTTGATAAATACATATATACATATATATATATAATATAATTAAATTTGTCATCCTTATTTTCTCCTAAACACGCCCTAGCTATATAGGAGCCGCAGCTATAACTTTAATTATGAGAGAAAGAAGATGAGTCGAGATGGTTTGGGTATATTGAGAAAACGAATAAAGTATGAAATGGTTAGTTAAAATGATAAAAAGAGTTTAATATAGACGGGAAACGGTGGTTAAAGGTTATTAAATTGAATGGGTCGGCGTGTGGAATGGATGAAGAAATGGTAATATGGAACATGAATATGTTATATGAAGTGATATGCGGATGACGAAAAGAGTAGCCTGACCCGACATTAAAGAATAAAAGATGAAGACTAAAAAAATTCTATATCCTTAATATAACATGATGTATAATGCACCTATATTGTATATTATGCATACCAAATATGAAATTTGACTTTATTTTAAAAGTGACCTTCACTATCATGGTACTTTATCACAATATTATATTTATTCGGGGCCAGTTGTCGAGTGGAATAATTTGTAATGTACTGTACCTCCAGTTTAAATTGCAATATTTTTGTTCTCGCGCATACAATTATACCGAGTACGAGTACCTGATAAAGTTAAAATTTTAATATTTTCATATTTCATAAAAAGTTCCTAAAGCATGTAAAAGTATATCATTATTATAATATAACAACGTCTACTATAGCTATTACGTGAAATTTTATACAGAGTAGGTATGTATATTATATTGCTCCAGTATATTATGTATATCATATTTACGTGACAACATCAAAACCCAAATACCGAGGGAAATTGGAATCATCTAGGAGATAAAATTGCATATTCATAAAGCGAAAAAAAAATCGTAAATTTTGAAACTTTTAAGACTTTATAGCGATTTTATCGAGGAAATTTTTTATAAACTTGTTGCACTTAGTAAATTAACTTATTTAAAGTATACTCTTAGACTATACCTATATCCAAAGTTAAAATTATGTATATTCATATACATATCTTATATAAAATGTATAGGTATATTCAGATTTTAAACTATTTTACTTTTTAATTATTTATTAGATAAATTTTTGATTTTTAGATTATTATATTTGTTTTTTTTTTACAACACTTTATTATAACGTTTATTTACGTTTTGTTATTATCAATTTCCGTTTTTTCATAATATTTTGCATAGACCGTATAAATAAATAAATTTAATATTACTGTGCTTTACCACTCTTTTCGATTAGATTAGATAAGAAAATCAGGATTGTTTGTAATAATAATAACTTGATATGATGATATCTGTATCGAATGAGAATAATTATTCTATACATATAGTAATATATAGAATTTATTGTTTAATTTGCCTCATATTTTTACATTTTACTTGGTAACTACGCATTGTAATATTGGATTATTAATTTTTCATACTTATTTACAAATTAAGTAATCGTGTATGTATAATGTTAAAATAATTCAAATGCTATCAATTCAAAAACATAAATTAAAATGAATTACAACTATAGATTAGATTTTAAGTTGAAATCGAAGTTATATTATGTTAACTCGGTTAAAAAAAAGTTTTATTTTTCTTATCTATTATATATTAGGATTTGAACTTTTAAAACTTTTTTACCTTGTAGTGTAATAAATTCGACCACATTTTCCTTCTTAGAATATTAAGAGAACGCCACATACCCAAGTTTTAAGAGGTTTTGGGTAGACAATTTTTCTTAAATTTTAAGAAAAAAAAAAATCCAACAAATTAAAAATATTTAAATATATTTTAAAAGTAATTTTAAAATATATATGTATCAGTACTATTTTTAATCGTTGTGTAATCACAATATTTGTTAAAAACATGTTTACGCATATCAACTTCAGAATATTGTAAAAAGATTAAATAAAAAATAAATTATAAAAAACAAAATTATCCAGCAGCTAATGGAGCTGATTTTTGATATATTATGCCTTTTTACACGTCTTATAAACTGTTAAAAATGTTTAAAAAATCGATATTTTAATAGCTAATAAAACGTGTAAAAATGCCTACCTTAAAATTTAACTTCAGCAGCCGCTAAATAATGTTATCAGCTATAATTTATTTCTTGTTTCGTGTTTCTAACATGTTTGTAATTTGATAAAAGTAAAAAATGCTAATGTAAGTTTTTAATTGAAAAATTGTCGGTGTGGCGTACTCTTAACATAGGACTTATTGATTTCAAATTAATTATACCACCTATTCCAGCTATAATTATAAAGGACGAGTTTATGACTAAGAAACGCATTTTTGCGCATTTTTCATTTAAAATTTTAAACGTAACAAAGAAGTTCTTGATTTTACAATGTTTATGTAATTGCTATCAATTTATATCTATCAAATTCAATATATATCTACCAACAGTATTATTTTATCTAACGTACAAAGTACTCCCACCCTTTTTGATACTACGAACAAAGTAGTATTTCCAATACCTACTGACTGGACTTTTAAATTGAATAACAATAGAATGAAAAATGACATAAAAACAGTATCATTCATTCAAAATTAGTGATAAGCAAAGAAAGACCAAATTTTAGATTAAGACTATCACAATAGTCTTGGTTTTTTTTTCTTTTTAAAAAATTCGTACACGCATAGAAAAGCTTATAAATAAAGCTATAAACAATACCAATACCAAAATTGAGCCAACAAAGACAAAATCAAGCAGTGGCTGTCAGTCTTCCATAGTTCCATTACCCATTATACTTATCTGGTACTAATTATCCATTTGATTGAATATTTTAAATTTTTTTTGTGTGTATTAAATACTTTTTTTTAAGCTTTTTAGTTCATTTTTTTTGTATTTAACACATAGTGAAAATTAATTTTTATATTTCAAGTTTGGTCTGAATTGAAAACGAAAATTTTTCGATATTTTTAATTTTTAGGCATATTCCCATGTATATCATAATATAAACATAATTTTTTTTATATTTTGGACATATTTTTATGAGTAGTAGTTATACGCATATAATATACCTCTATATTTAATTATTCTTAGTGCATCCACTTGCATCCACACACAATTTTTTTAACGCATATTACATATTTTAGTATTTTTTTTTTAGTATTATTTTGGATTGTATGTACCGTATATATAAACTTGCCCCATATATAAATATAACTTATTGAGTAAAGTCAATCTATATAAAATAGTATCTATTCTTAAGGTTACAGAATTCATAATTGAATATTTTGGATATTAAGTTCTGAAAATATAAGAATAACATATGAAGCAAATTGATTAATAAAATAATTTTTAATACTAATATCATATATATTAGTAAGGTCAAGTGGGGTAAGTGGAAAACTGGGGAATGTGGCTAATCGAGTCCTATAAAATACAAAAATATGATTTAACTAAATTCTACATTGTATTATTTATGTATATGTATCCTTTGAATACAGGAAATAATATTTGTTACACTTTACTGTATATAGAATCAATGGTATCACATAATCAAAATCTGGTCTGTTAACATATCATATTTTATTGGATTAATTTTAAAATTTTTTTTAACAAACTTGTTTTTCAAAATATTATGAGAATATATTTTATTAGTATTTTATAGTAAGATATTCAAAATTACTTTTTTTGTAATTTCCTTTTACAAATTATCGATTTTACACTTTCCCACAAAAAAGACTAATGGGGCAAGTGTAACAATCAATATGGGAAAGTGCATAATGATGTTTTAACTTATTTGTATAAATATGTAATTCAAAAAGTCACTAAAATTTGTTTCTATTTTGATATTAATTTATATAATTACTAAAGAACTTAACTAAAAGACTGAAAGTAAAAATTGACTATAATTTAAGTGATGTACTAATCAAATAATTTCGTTACTTTAATTATTTTGTTATTGTCAGTTACGCATGGTAAAAAGTATTGATTAGAATTAGGTAATAATAGTATCCTAACAAAACTATGTTATAAAATTTAAATTGTTAGAAGTGCTGTCATTTTTTATTATTTGTTATACTTTTATTTGTAAAGTATAATTTTGTAGTTCGAAAAAAAAAAAGTTTTATACACTTGTCCCATAAATTCAAATATAGATCATTGCCACTAGTTAGTTGATCATTTTCTACTTGCCCCTTCCACTGGGGCAAGTGCGTTATTTTAGATAACTCTAAGTTCCTAATATAATATACATACATATGTGATAAACGATATAAAATTATAAAAACTTAAAATATAAAATAATATGAAACACAATACGTAGATATTAATACGTTAACGTTATTATAATACATTATCATATTGTTTGAGTTAATATTATTAATTAGCTGTAGTATACTCATGCAACAGTAAGTATTGTACATAAAAAAATAAAATAATAAAAAGTGTATTATATAAAAACAATAACTGTAATAATATAATAATATAACAACGTTATAACAACACTTGTATTTGATCATTTATTTTGAAAAGATTTTTTTCATAAAAATGTCAACTTAACCATCTAGAGAAAAACGTATAATAATATAGTTTATAATACCTACTTTTCTATAGTTTTAAAAAAAAAAAATGTTTTTAAGATTTTTCCTTTTTATTTGTTCTACGTATTTTTTTGAAAATATACGAGTTTCGTGATACACCTAACGTATATGTATATAACGTAATACTCATAATTTTTATTTATAATATATTGTGATATTTGAACATTGTATGCGTGTGAAAAGAGTTCTAAAGTATATTTCCTAGTAAACAACTTCAACTATATACGAGTGTGATGAATAAAATATAACATATTTATACACACACATATATATATATATATATAAATCTTATAGCTATATACTGCCTTGATTTTTCAGTAATTTTAATTCCAAATTTCTATACATGAATGTTATGCAGAATTATCAGTTGTTCACATTATTCTATGAACGTTTTATTTTCTGTCAAAAGGAAATTTTCCTAAAAAATCCATTTATAATTTGTAATTAATTCATGATTTCTCGAAAATTTTCATCTAAAAATAATAAGCTCTAGGATTTTTTTTTAAATTTTTTAATTAAAAATGAATTGTGTTATATGACATATATATATATATATATATAGGTGGTTATTAATTTCGGGAAATTATTAAAAAAACCGTTTATAATGTATGCATAAATAATACGTTCATTTTCTGTTATTAAACTTTTTAAAGTATTTGACAACACACATACTCACACACACACACACACACACACATATATATATAAAAGTAGGAAATTAATTTAACAGTAAGTTGGATAAATTTTATCTCTCTGAAATATCGTCTTAAAGAAAAAAAACTTTAAGAAAGTCGACTTTATATTATATAAACTTACGCTATATTATATACCTAGTTTAAAATATATTTAAAGTTAAATGTACGTTTTATCAATTAAAAGTAAGCGTGTATATAAACATTAAACAGCCTACGGAGGTAGGTACTTAAGGGATTTTTTTTTGGTTACTTAATTTCATCGCATCCCCATTAATTATTATATTATACGTACGTACGAGTTAAGTCGCAACAGGGGTGTAAACTACAAGGGTAGTTGCAAAAGATCCCCGGGTCATTTTGTGCGTTGACAAAAGTGTTATTTTACTATACCTTATATAATATTATAAGTATATATAGGTATTGTATAGACGTTTTTTTTTATCATATCATAGTTTGATAATTATTGTATTATCTAGGTACCTAAATTATATAATATAAGCTATAATATAGTATACCGGTATGGTCAAAGTTAATGATAAAATTAACTTTATAAAGTTAAGTTAATAAGAACACTATTTTAAAAAGGTAGTTAAACGTTAATAAGTCAATATCTTATTGAGAACTTATATTAACCAAAATAATGATTTTTTTTTCATTATTTATTAAATTAAAATTATTTGTAAACAAAAATGGATATCTATTTATAATTGCTCATTTTAAACGTAATTTATATTATTATATTTTAAGAACAAATCTATAAAATTCCAATATTTAACATTTTTTAAATTAACTTTGAATAAACAAAATATAACTGCAGTTAATAACTTATTTTCAGATGTTTGACCAATATAAAAATTTAATTAATTTAAATGTATAAATAATTCTACAAGTAACTCAACACCAAAATATTAATTAATTTAAATTTATTAAAAAAAAAAAATAATACATTTATAGTATTAGGTATTGTAGCTAATGAGATTTAATAGTCAAAAATAATAAAATAATACTAAATATTATTATATTGAATTTTTTTTTTCGACAGTAATAGTTATGTGTATTATACTGACATCACATCAACATCGTTTTGTAGAATGCAATAATTTATAATTTCCACTAGCTAACTAACTAGTATTGTATCCAACACGGATAAAGTGCTTCCACCTAACCTACATGTCGCTATTTAAACGTAACTTTAACTATTATGAACTAGTTTATATAATACCCAATCTTATTAAAAAATTATGCATATGTTGTACATACTATTATATTACAATCTATTTATTATATTATTTTATGCAGTTAAAAATTTATTAAGATATGTACATTTTCTTTTATTTGATATTTTAATTTTTTAACTTTAAAAATACATTTTTACTTCTGAGTTAAAGTTTAAATATTTTAAATTTACTAGAAACTAAAAATAAACCATAATTTATAATTATATTTCTATGTTTTAAATATATATTTAAGATATAGACACTTTATTCAACGGATTAGAAAAATGTTGTATTTCAATATTAATATAAAATAATCAGTATATTACTTACATATATTTTTGGTCATTAATTTAACGAAAAAATTTTGGAAAACTTGTTAAATACAAATATTTTTCATTATCTTTTTTTGCAATGTGTTAGTTAAAACTATATAATATAGATGTATACAATAACTATATTACATTATAATATATATATGTTATTGTTATCGATGTCTCTATAATTATTATATTATATACAAGTTTACAATTTATACAAGTTTATAGTAAGGTAACCAAATTTATAAAAAAAAAAATTAGACAATAAAATGATTATTCACATAAAATGTCCCCCTTCCCCCCAATTTTTTATTTTTTTTTAATTTCCACTAAAAATATTGCTTTACGAATTACTAAATAACAGAAGAAAAAAGGTATATTTTCCATAAACTATCAAAAATACGGAACAAAAGGACATATAGGGTTACTCTAATAAATGTTTTAATAATAAAAATATCATCCATATTGTGGTACCATATAATATCTTAATAAAAAAATTTCAATCTAATATGGTATCATCACCTGGTATATTTATATATTATTTCAATGATAACTCAAGTGGTTAGAGAAAATGTATAATTAAATAAAAATTAACAATAAAAAAAAACCCCCATTATGTATTATTTAAATGTCTTTACAAACTTAACGTTATTTCAACTTATAACTCAATGTCATTGAAAGTTTATAATTACAAATATTTATTTGAAAATCAGATTTACAAAAAGGGTTGTTTAAATTTTTTTTTCAGAATCTTACATTAACATTTTGATTTCTTAATTCATGTTCTAGAGAATTAATAATACATTGAAAATATTTCAATTTAAAATATAAAAATTTTAAAACATCGAAATGAACATAAATTCATATATATTATTATTAAAAATTATTATTATTATTAATTATTACATATGTTGTCATACGCCTACATATATTCCCGTTGGACGATAATAATATGTATTCACTAAACACATCTTGTATTATATAATAATATGCTGTTGTATGATTGAAAACCATACAATAGGTTAAACAGGTATCCATTAATAACCTCAAACGTATAATTTCGATTTAATTAATTAATTTTGTTTAAATCAAATTGTATATTAATCTATTCAAATATGAATTATAACATTTCCACAGATTTTGAGATCAAAGTTCGGATTCCTCAAGTTTAGATAGGAGAATATTTTATATATATATACACATAATGCCATATTTTAATATTTCAATCATACATTGTGCTACGTTGTAAATAACTTACCGATGAAATATAAATATTTTACTTAGCTGTCCTTATTTTCGAATGATTTTCCTATACTTCACATGCCTAATATAATAATCCGAGAATCTTCAGGTACTATATTATTATACTACTATATATATATATATATTTTAATATTCGAAAATTTTATGAATTTAATTGAGTTATATCATTGATTGTGTGGAAAACACTGAAAAGGTGGGAATTTTTCAGAGATTTCAAAAATTAAAATAGTACCTGTAATACATGATTATTTTAAAGAAATATGAGAGAACTTGGGTATATCATAAATTATATTTTGTGGTAAGTATAATTTCAAAAAGAATATTATAATGGTTATAATATATTATGTATTTGCTATTGCTTTAAACAATCGTGGGTAGAAATGATATTCTAAGACCCATTGCAGTATCATTGCAGTATTTGAATAAATTTAGATTTTATTTTTAGAAATACACATGTAAGTATATATCACAAATAATAATATACATAGAAAATTCTTTGGGCGAGTTTCATTTAAAAAAAAAAAAAAAAACCGTTTAAACCCAATAAAAATGGGTTTTAATGAGCGGTTTTTTTTTTAAATCCACTTCAAACCAATAAAAATGTTATTTTTTCCCCATATTGCATACACTGTATTTTTTTAAAAGATTTAATAATATTTTCGTTTTACTTTCATAATTTATTACTCATAAGTAACCAGTCCTGGCCAAGACCATTATTGTTATATTATTATTATAATTTAATATAAAAATTATATTATACTATACTGTAATAATATAATTTGTATTAACTTTGGTACCTATATCAATAATAATACCTATATAATATTATTATTATTACCAAACACATGAATATATTAATTCTATAGTTGTATTCATATAGTTCAATGAATTTTTAATTTTCTAAATCAGAATTTTAATATTTACTATTCGATGAAAATTATTCAATATATTTTATTTAACGATAATAAAATTTTAAAATTTTTCTAAGTCGGTGTATTAGGTTTTTTGGGTGGGTTTTATTAGGTGGATTTTTTCAAGCCAACCCTGTCTTTTTTGCGCAAATATATCTGCAAAACCTATATCACCGTATAATTTTGAAACGAATAATAGCTACATATTACAATTCGATTACTTTTCGTACATGGTTTATTATTGTCGAAATTTAATTATTTAAACCTGGTGCATCTATGGTTTACTCGTATTTCCAAGTCAGCACTTTAACTATACACAAACATATGTGCGTGTGTGCTTATATTTATATATATATATATGCACAGGCACTATGACAATATATATTATAAGGTGTAATACTATTACCGAATGCTCTTTGGCGTCGGTTTCCCTTGAAATTCTCGGTGGTGACTTCCGACCAAATAAGGATTCTGGCCGCCACGTTGTTGCCCGCGAATGAACATGTTTTTGAAAGGGGGGTGAAGGGTTTGTTTGACTGGGATTAAACGCCCGGTCTCCTATTACGGACTGGGGATATTAATTAGATAACCACCGCGTCTCCGTGTTCGGCTACATAATATAATGGTCATGTTATACCCAACCAGATGTATTTCTAAATCATTTAACCGGACATATATAACTATATATATATATATATATATATATGTGAGCAATGGCGTATCTAGGCCCTTATTATATGGAGCGAAGGACGAAATGTATTTTGCACCCACTCTTAAAATAGGAAATTTCTTATAAACACCATCTTTCCCTAACCATATTGCATATTTATTTAACGGTTCATTTACTAGCTTTTTCAGTTTCACGTTTTTACCACGTATTTATTATTATTAAAAAAACAACAACATAAAATTCCCAAAACAAACCATTTTTCGATTTTGAATAAACGAGCTATTCATATTTTTCAAAATGTGAGCACTAAAGAAACCGGTTTTCTTCCTTGCATTTCTTGATGTGTGTTGAGAAAACAACAATAAACAAAGTTGTTGCTGTTCTTTTTTTTATACAATACCGTGCATGAATAATGAACAATTAATTATACGGTTACTTTATTTGAGTTTAACATTAGCAGGATAATTTTATTATTAACTATTTTCCCATATTGTATATTATTTGTTATGATTATTTCAATAGTTTGTGGACACAAAACGATGTTTTATATGCAAACTGTTAAATTGAATATGAAAAATATCGTTAAATTGCAATAATGTATGGTTTTTATAATAGTGAGAAAACGTAATAAAAAATGTTTTTCCTCTCGTACATATATTTATATAATATAAAAATCATATTGAAATTGCGTTAAATATCATGCAACTTTGTCCAAAATGTCACTTTTCCTTGCAACGTTCAATATATTATCTAAAACACAGTAGAGATACCATTTGCATTTTGCTAAAAATCATTTTATAAAACGAACTCGAAGAGTATATCTACATTGAATTATATTTACGGTTTTAATTTTAAAAATCTAAAATTGAATTCAAGCGTCATCGTTTATCATACAAGAAAAAAATAATTTAAAGTTTTTTTTAATACCCAAGTTTGACTAACATTTAAAATATTAAACGGTTGGGTGATATCCTTGAAAATTTTTTTAAAACAAATTCAATTTCAAAGTCTTTAAAAAATTATATTTAATTTATGTGACGTAGGTAATTTAAATTTTAGCTTATGGCCTATGCCCATCGCATGGGTTCGAAAGAGATACTATCGAAAAAAAATATATATAATTACAATCAGTTTACACAGTTTGATATAGTAGGCCAAGACCTATTGAGAATCGTATTTCGAATACGAAGGCTTAGACTAGATATATACCGTATAAAATGATAGAATACTAAATGTATTTTTTTTTTCTAATTGATATAAATAATGATAGTAACTCATTTTTGTTTGTATTTTTGCAGGTAATTATTTATGCAGTCACAATAAAGTGCACAAAAGCGTTCGACCAATTATATTGTATATTTGTATATGTAAGTATATACCAATAAATACGTTTACTCAAACTAGTTAACATAATAAATGCTCAATATTGATAAAATATTGCATTTAATTATATATGTTTTACTGCAACTTGACTTTAAGTTGGACGGAAATTTTTGAAAATCTAAAGATAACTCCGATACAACTCCGATTATTCGTTATTATAGCAAAGCAAAAGTGTGAATTAATGTTTAAAAATTCTATGATGTATGTATATGAATGAAAATCTATCCATTTATGAAATACAGTCGAACCTCAATAACTAGAACCGGTTGGGAGCAAAAGAAAATTTCAAGTTATCGAAAATATTTTTTTAAACAACACCAAGACATAATTTTATAATTTTATTTATTTATGTATTTACTAATAAATGTATAATCTATGTATGTATATTATATTAAAATTTTAAAATATTATTCTATAAAAAAAGTATAAAGTAATAAATATGTATGTAAATTGTATGTAATAAATAAAATACATACAATGTAATAAATATTTAAATAATTAATAAGAAAAAAATTACCTAATAAATTAATAAAAATTCGAGTTATAAGCCAAAATTCAATTAAAATTACTTCCACTTATCGAGAAATTCGAGTTATCGAGGTTCCACAGTATATATGACAGTATATATGATATATTTCTTTTAACGTTAAATAATTCGATTTAGAGCTTTATATTTAGTTGTTGACTCCATTTATCACGTTTTTCATTAAATATGTCACTTTTAGTTCTCTACACATATTATAAGTATATATACCGTAAATCCCTGTTATATCCTTCGTCCGCCTGTTTGTCTGTCTTATTGATTCGTTGTCATAGCCACTATATAGTACACAATTATAGTTACAATAGGACTCGGGACTTAATGCATTTACATATTTTTATATACGGCGCATGAAACATCGGTTGACGTGTTGATTTGCGTTAATTTTCAAAATGCCTTATATGGATATACGATGCGATTAAAACGCGCAATACATTTCAACCCATAAAAGCACAAAAAAATAGCACAATAACGCGCCCATGTTTTTATTATCGTTGGGATTTCTAAAACGCGATTTCACGATAATGCGCGTGTGTAACTATAGCCTAGTATATTTAGTTATTATTGTCAATCACAAAAATAAAGGAAATTATTAATATTGTACAATGCAATAATTTTCAAGGTGAAACGGTAATTGTTTCAAAATTAGTATCTAAAAATATGTTTTTACATAATTCGTGCTTATTTTAACAATTTTCGGAGCATATTTTTATGCGTGATTCGAACATTTTTATTGCATATTTTGATCATTTTCCGCGCGTTAAGTCCCGAGCCCTAGTCATAAGTTTGTTGATTTGATAATAATCGATCGCTTTACAATCAGTCTCGAACTGAGAGGTATAACGTAGGTATTCCCTAACGTTCGTACGTCCGACCAGGACAATTCGTTGCCCGTATAATATAGTTACCAACATCAATATTTAAAATGTTTTATTTGTTTTGTTGGTCATATTCAGGAGTATAAGAGGTTAATCACACTGTTTTAAAATAAATGTTTATGGAATCATAGTTTATTAGTTTATCAAACTCAAAAAAGAAAAATATATTTATGTAGATATATAGAAAATCTAGGCTCGCAGAGTGGGCAAGAGTTTATTTATATTTTAGTTTTATATAGAGAGCGATAAACCTGTTTGTTTTCCACGGATTTTTTTAAAAACATTTTCTTTCTAGAAATAAATTTTGAGCTAAAATGAGTCGAATAAGAAGTTTTAGAGGACTTTCTGTTCATATAGCAATTCGTTCTACATGGTATATTTTCTAAAGATTTATTTTTGATTTTACTAATAGTTTTTTTTTAGGTCCAATTATTCAATCTAATTCATTCGCCGTTATATCCACGTATTTATGCCAAACATTATATTTAAGATACATATAGTGCAATATATTGTACGAATATTCTGTTAAATTGAATACTGCGATATATAATATATATACGCAGCACTAAAAATTCACCTATACTACGGACAATTATAACGCATTATGCATAATATTTTGAATAATCCCAAATACCTATAATGGTGATGATGATGATAATAATAATAATAATAATAATAATAATAATAATAATAATAAAGATAACAACGATAATATATAATATTATACGCTAAATCAGTGATTATTCATCAATAATATAGTCATATGCACACTGATCTATATATCACATATACCTCAGACCTCTATACAATCCGTATAATATATAATAGTTCAGCCTATATATAGCTACTCCAAACTATAAATCTATACACAATACGAGCGTGTTCAAAGTTGGGCTGATTTTATCTGGACCGTGTAACGTTGCCCATCTACACAACTTTAGCTATTGTAATATTTTGTTAAATTTATTTAAAATCAACAAAGACGTAGAAAAAAGGTACTTTCTCGGTATCTATTGTTCGCATAATAAATGGAATATAATGTGTTTTTCTGCAGTTTATCGTATAGTTAATCTATAGTGTGTGCATGACAATATTTTACCATTTTGTTTTTAAATAAAGTCTATATATTAGAGTTTAATATATTAATTTCAAGTAGATTTTCGAAAGATATATATATATAAAAGTTAAACACGTGTTAAAAATATTCGAAAAATGTAATCATCGATTATAATATAACACCAAGGTGTTAAAGTTTATAAGTCTTTGAGGTCCGTAAAATCATTTTTGTTTCGTTTGAACTTGTAAGTATTTTAATAGTATACATGACTAGTATTAGACGATTTGTTTTAATATGTAGCGCCTTCCCTTATCATATGATAAATTTGTGTATTAATAATGAATTTCGGTTATATTGAGTCGAGTTCATAAATTTAGGTCTCTGAAAACGGAATAATAATATGTACGTTTTCGACGAAGCATTACAGTGTACTGCGCAAGAACATGTATAATAAAGTTTTGAAAAATTTAATACTAAAAACCAAACAACATATTATATATTATATATATATTTGAAAAATTCCATATATGGTATTTTTTAATTCATTTAAAATTAATAAAGATATATAGTCGTGTCGCGTTCCAGTTATCTGTCAGCTGCACTGATATTATATTAAAACCGCGCCGTTTATGTTGTTTCAGTGCCAGTAGTGGAATTATTTTTTCTTTTGTATTTAAAAAAAAACAAACTTGTTTTTATTTTTAATTTCAAGATAAAGTTAGATATATATATATTTATATTACATACAATTATTAAAAAAATATATGATATATTATATATATATATTATATATCTAACATTTACATACCGTATAACATACAAATATGTATATCTATGTAAACACCAAGTTACCCCTTTATGTATATATTACTATTTGTCAAACGAATAAAATTGCGTTTTTATAGTTATAATAATGGGTGAAATAATATGAACGTAGATTTTAAATGACATCTTAAGAGGACGTCGCACTAAACATCTTCAACGGTAAATACGAAAAACAAATGAAATGGCATTTTAATATAATTTTAGAGTTAAAACACTTATAATCAAGTTGATAGAACACAACATTTAGGAGATAACCTCATCGTTGTTTTTTCGAATAATATGTTTAAAAAAAGTTGCAGTGTCTTAAAAATGGGGAAGGGGAAATAGTATTTTGTAACATCGATAACGAGCGTAATATTTAGAAAATTGTAAAACTCCAATAATCAGGTTACCTCTGAAATGTTGTCATCTGCAAATTATATAATAGGTGTTATAATTTTAAAACCATTTTAGAAAGATATTTTATTTGTTTCGTATAAATTTTTTAAACTAATGTCGTGATTACATCATAATAAATAATAATACAAGCACAGGACTATTTTTAACTACTTTTAAATTATATTAAAATATTTTTAGATTTTTAGATTTGTATTTTTTTTTTTTATATATATCTAAAACTATTGCCTATACAGAACCTCTGAAAAATGAGGCGGGCGATATTCTCTTAACATAACTTCGGTTATCTTCGAAAGTTTGAAATTATATTTAGGTTAAATGTGTACGAGTATAAGGTATTTTTAATACGTTTAGTACTATGAGACCTAAATTTATGTTTCCTATTTCTAAGTCAATTTTGCCACGTATTTTTGTTATAGTTTACTTAGTGTAACATATTTGAAAAAAATGGTTTAAATGGTTTAAAATTGTGTACATACCTACCATTATAATATGGCTAACAGATAGGGTTAATATTATTTTTTAATTGATTGGGAGTGAATCTCTAAAATGGGTCTTATGAACACACGAAGTCATCCATCAATAAATTATTGTTTATTTCTGTCATCATGAGACTCATATTTGCCTCTCATGTCTCAATGGTAAATTTACATTAAGTTTAATTAGATTTATTTTCTACTAAATGAAATGAAAAAAAAATATTAATAAAATAAAATATAAAAATTAATGTATATAGTTAATAAATTTAGTAAAATATTCGATTTTGATTAACAAATAGATAACAAAATAAATGGAAAAAATTTCTGGTCTAGTGGCTAAATAAAATAACTATATTTTGAAAACTTTTAGGCACTCAACGTGTTAAACTATGTTTAAAATAATTTTGTTTTTTTAGTTTTTTATCAGTTATAATTTTTTCTAGCTCTTTTAAAACTTGACATTTTACTGCAAGCCCATTATCATAGAAAAAATTCGTTTTTATACATTCTATGTCTTCTAAAACTGCCTAAAAATGCTCCTCAAATGAACCATTTTACCTAATAGTATAGTCCTATTATATAGGCTTTACTATTAAAACATTTAAATACCGTCAAAACGCATTAAAAGTTTTAAGTAAATTAATATGATATACAAAGTTAAAATAATATATAATAATAAAACATAATTTGAGTTGTAGATAGGTACCTATAATTTGAGTTGTAGATAGGTACCTACATTAATTGTTATATATTGAATTAAAAATTCACGATGTTATTATATGATATTATTATGCGAAGGGTTAATACGTTTTAACTTTAATCTTTCGCGAATTAATATTATTATTATGCGATTGAAATGTTAAATCAAATAATATAGCTGAAATTTATTTGATGATACCAATATATAAATATATATATATCAAAAATGTAAAAAAATAATATATTTATATAATTATATATTTACCTATATATCTAAATAAAATCACACACACACACACACACATATATATACATATAATTATATATATATATATATATTATTATTTCTATTATATTATATACGCAAAGTATAAAAACAGTACTATCAGAACAGGTTTTTGAAAAAAGTTTTCGGCTACCATCCATCATTCACCATTAACTCCATTTATTTCATTTTAGAATAGAAATTGAAATGCGGTAACCGAGGCACGAAAAATATATTAAACCTATTTGAAGGACTAAAACTTATACGGTTCAATTTTTAAACCAATAAAAATAATGTTTAACGATTAGGTTACTTTTAATAGGAAAAAACATATTTTACAATTTTTACTAAGGGGCCCCGCGACTGTTATACTCGTAATGTTGTAAAAACCATTATTTCTGATTTTATCAGACCGACCTGATGTTTACTCTGATATTGATTTTCAAGAAATTTTAGTTTTATTTAGAATGTTTTGCTCGATGTAGCGTATAAAGAACATTTTTGATTTTATTCATTTTTTCTGAATTTCAAATACAAATATTTAATTAACTAGATTGTATGACTGATAAGTATTGTTCGAAATGCGTTCTTGGTTCGATACCTCAAGAAAGTTTCGATGAATCATTTAATTTTTTTAACTTTATTATTCGATCGACGACGTACCTATTTCGACTTTCTCGTATATATTTACGTAAATATAGACACGTTACTTGTTTACTTATTGTATTATACCTAGTATACTAAGTATACCAAGTATACCTAGTATACTAACTAAGTATTGTGACTTGTAATTTTTTGTAACCTATATAATATAAATTTATTTTTCGTGATTGCAAAATACTCAACTAGATCACTGGTAGGTAATAGCTCAACGTAAAATGTTGATAAAGGTTACTAACATATTGTATGCTAACACTAATCATCATTAACGATTCACACAAGTACAAATCTGTCCAGAAAAAGAATTGCTTAGGTATATATACTATATATGTACTAAATATACGATAGTCGTGCGGTACCTCAATAAAATTGAGAGTATTTTATATATTTATTTTATTTTATTTTGTTATACTTTGTAGACAATAAAGTACCTACTGTATACATAGTGAAATTCCAGTAAAATTAGCAAAACTCTAAGTGTAACTTGCAGAAACCAATATTTAACAACATTTTTTGTTCAAAACTAAAAACAAAATGTTTTAAGTTTTTAAATACGATTATGAGCAAAAACAATAAAATGAAGAACATTATCCAAAATAAAAACCCAAAATCTGACCCTTTAATTTAAATTTAAATAAAATCGATACCAAAACCATGTACCGCTTTGAAATTAAAATTTTAAACTGTATCATACCTGATAAAAAATCCATTAATACATTTAAAATGAAATATAAAAAAATGAAAAATATTTTCTTAATAAATGATACGAGATAAAACTGCAACTCAGCTCTGTAAATATTTATTTTGCTTTTTTATAAAAGTCTAGGGTAACAAAACTGACTAAAATTAGTCATTAAAACAGTTTTTTTATCAAGTGTTTTAATTAAAATTTTTGGAATAATATTTTATTTTTTTACTAAAAATGGTACATATATAGAAAATGTTTATTACTACATGCTGCAGTGATATATAATTCAATTTTCAGTGAAGTGTCAACAATTTCAACAAATGGCAATATTGTACTACCTACTTTTAAATATTTAGCGGTGTGCGGCTCTCGAGTTTCCTTGATATATGGTGTTCACGGGAGTTGTACATCATATAGCTATATATTTATGGACTGTTGAAGTTTCGTTTTATCCATTTGCAAACACGTATATAACGAGCAAAAAATGATATATTTTTCAATTTTTCGAGGATAATTTAGTAATTCTACTTTTACTTGAAAATTTTACGATTATTCAGTGTATAAGATAAAATTAATATTTAATGAAATGTATTCGCTAAACATAATATGCACAAATTATTAATATAATATGTGAGTATACTTAATTAAATTATTGTAAGTGATTAAACGTATAAATATATAATATACGCATTCCGATTGAATTAATCATTTTAACTCATATAGGTACTAGGTAGGTAGGACGTACTCGTGTAGGTAGATATCGAGGAGTGGTAGCTATGACTCTTCTAAACGATTTATTTAAAGATGCAGAAACCCTTCCACGAATAAAAATCTGATAGATTCCCCTAATGAATCGAGGAAAAAAATCGTTGTAAAGAGATTATTAATATTGTTTAAATAACACTGTTTATACATATTTATTTGGACCGACCGGATTTTCGGTCGGAAAATTTTAGTTTAGTACTTTTTTATTTAAAAAATTTTTAATTTTAATAGTTAAAAGTTAACTATATATTTTGTTTAAATTATCTTTTATTTAGTATCAGTTGTACAATTTAATCCATAAATAATTCAATTTATACTAGGTAATTAATAATATTATTGGTTTTCAACTCTTAGGTTTAGGTGCCTACTCATATATTTAATGCATTTTATCATTTTATTTTATTATTATTTATTAATAATTTATATATAGGTATATCGATTATTCAATATATAACCAATATTGTTATAATCATTATTTTTATTATTGGATGTAATAATTACATAATATTATATAGGTTATATTGGTTAATTATTTACTTTTGCTGCATACAGTAATAGCAGTGTATTATTTTATTATTTTCACGAATACTTATAATATTTATTTAAAAATGTTTTTATTATTATTATTGTATTTGTGATTTGAGGGAAAACACGATTATAATATTTAACTGAAAACTATGTACCTACATACAACGGCAGTTTTTGTAACTGATAATATAAATTATAAAAAAAGATTTAAGTAAAATATATACCTCCATCATTTGAAATTTTAAGCTAAAAGTGTTTTTTTTAAATGATATATTAAGATCGTAGTTCCAGTTCTAGTTCTTAAAATTATAACAAAATAATAGTTTTGCTTTAGATTTCAATGTGAACTGATGTTTTAAATAACACCTAAGTTTCTACTTATATATTAAGGGTTAAATTAAAACATTAAATGGTCAATAATTGTTTGAGACTTTCGGTTAACTATTTAAAGGTTCTTCAAATAGATAATTGAAATTATAAACTTTAAATAAAATTTTCAAGTTCGCAGAAAGAAAAATTCCACAAGAGTTTCACTTTAGAGTTAAGAGGTAATAATTTGGATTTCCTATTTGTAAGAGTTTTTAAATGTAGTTAGAGTAACGTACCTTGCAATATAACTTGTATAACCTTATAATACATTTTTGGTTTTATAAGATCTAAAACAAAATAACTTCAAAATCGTTATTATAATTTCTATAATTAGGTACCATATAAACAATTCGAAATTGATTGAAAGTTTATAAAAAAAAGATTAAATGTATTTTCCTTTACCTAATTATATCCAATACTTATATTCAAAACAACATATGTATTAAGATATTATATATTTATAATATTATATAATTTAAATATTAATTATTAAAAATTATAATACTCCAATTTTTCCACCGTTTCATTCAGTGTTTAATACTATAACATGTAAAATCCGCAGTTATAATCGGTTTAACAGATTTTTCCGAAACCGGTCACAATTTCTACAACGTTCCTCCCATTATCAAGCCCGACAGGTTCAATAAACGATTATTCTGAATACAGTCCTAAATAGATCTTGTTCTAAAAAGTTCTAAAGTGTGTAAAAGTTATTTTTTCAATTTTAATATACGAGTATATATAGTACCCCTTGGTTCAGTGTTTATAGCGTGCAATTTTATAATTTTTCTAGGTTTTGTTCATTGTTTTTATAAATATCTACAGTATATATTATTATATAAATGCACTCGGGCACTTGTGACCGTTACACTATGATTTGTTACGAACCTAAAATCACAGAATACTACACTTTTAACAGTATTTCGAAGCTTTTGATTCGCGAAAACCACGACGACGACGACAACAACGCATACAGTTGTTGCAAATACGCAATTAAAGGTATAAATTATTTTCGTTATTTCGGGTTTTTAATACGATTTATATTTTATAGAACAATATCATTCTTGGGAAAAATACATTTTAAATTAATTCATTAAATAAATTCAGCGTTTTGGGAGTTAGTATATCTATATAAAGTTTACTGTATTATATAGTGAATTAAAGTTTCTGTCCCATATAAAACGTTAACCGAAACTCCGCCTATGCGTATTATATACACAGTTACACTGTATAATATATGTATAAATCGATTGAAAATGAAATGCCAACAGTTTTTATCTTTTTTTTTTTTTTTTTTTTTTTGTCATAAGCCGTTTCAAAAATAAAACGAACGAAACCAGTATGGAAATACACAGCAGTTACAAGATGATTTAGTATACACTTACAGGGTTTTTTTTTTTTTTGCTTACTTAAAAAAATGTCACTATACACATTAGCGTTTAATTGGCCAGTTATACGTCTATTTTATACATAATATATATCGTATTTACGTAGCACTTAAAACGGGCACATCGGTACGATAATAATCAACATAGGTACGTATAATGTATACATGTAAAAAGTTTGGCGATTTTGCTGCCTTTTTCTATATATCCGACCGAATGATATATATATATTATTTTGTGCACAATAGATTTTTGGTAAAAAAAAGACATAAATATATTGTACGACTGGAGATATAACCATTAAACTGAATATCGAAAAATGCCTATATACAATAATATACAAGCTAGATATTCGTCGTCAAATACCTTATTATTTTTCCGAAGACAGTTATGTATAATATACTGCTTATATATAGTTTCGGGTTTTTTTTTTTTTTTTACAAAATTTAATTTTATTACAGTCGTTTTCTTCGCGCGCGACCATTATAAGTACTATATTATATTTTTATTTCATTTCGTTTTTTTTTTCTTTCTTTGACGGCAATCTTCCGCGTTTTCTTATAATACGAACCGTATAAAACGAAAAAATGTAAAAGTTTCGGAAAACTTCATTTAAATATATTCGAATAAAATATAATATTATATTATATACGGGGAGTAAATAATATTAGTAAATAGCTTTTTATGATTACGACAAAAATAAAAGTGAAAAAAAGGTCTAATTCGTTATTTCTTAGGTATCTTTTCAGATTTTGTGCTCATGCATTAGTTTTACAATGATGTGTTGTTTATTTTTTTTTTTACGTATATACTTATCATTAATAATTTACCCTTCTTTAAGTGGAAGGAGTGTAAATTAAGAGTTTTCAGGTTTTTAATAGAAATTTCATTCTAATTAGTAGGTAGGTACTTTATAGAGGTTAGTAGATTTTACAAGCGTAATGAAATATCTTTATACATTTAAAAATGAAAAGCTTCTTAGATATGGGTGGAAATTGGTCCATCGTTCTTTTAATCCTTGAATAGAATAATTGTACGTTATTGTCACTTTAGATTTAAAAGCAAATATAGTAATTATTTCATTCAAAACCAATTCTGTGTGAAATTTAGCATAAAATTGTTTTCGACATGACACAGATTTTTGATACGCACAACCCGTCAAAATATTTCCTCACCGCACCTGTGTTGTAGTTCACCACTTCTTTTTGGCCAATATTATCTTATGCATTCTTCCCTGTATGTACTTGTTAATTATTTAATAGTGCACATATAATTTTAATAAATTATATTTGATATTGTTTAATTTAAGTTATTATAATCTATGTTTAATTGTTTGTTTACTTAATCACCAACAAAATTCAAATCCGAATGACAAAATGTTGGACCAATGAAAAGTGGTGAACTACGTTATAGGCCGGCTAAAGAGGAGATGCGCATACGGGGAAAAAATGTGTCAACTGTGATAATACTTATCTATTTTGTCATGGTTTTCGGTAGGCTTATTATAACAACTTTTGGTTAATTTCAATAGTTTTTCTTTACGCTTATGAAAACTACTGATAATGTGAAAAAACTACCTCTTCAAAGTGCCAATTATAATGAATTTCCTATCTAAAATCTCTTTACTTAAAAACTTTTACTGGACTTCTTCTATCCAAAAATGTGAATACGTTCATAATCATAACAAAAACAAATAGGAACTATATAATAACAAATAAAAAAATTCTTATTTTTGAAATACAAATTTTAAAGAATAATTTTATTTTGTATTCGAAATACTTATTCGAATAAATAGGTAAAAAAATATTCAGAATAGGTATTTGAGTACTTTTCAAAATAAATATTTGGAATATTTATACGAATAAATTCAAAAGTATTTTTAAAACTTAAATAGTATTCCAGTCATTTTTAGTTCATTAATCGTTTGTTATCAGATAACAATCACATACTCTGTATCTATGACTTTTATATTTTTGGATTAACATAAAAATGAATATCTTTGAAAACATCATTGAAAACGTCAAATGACTCATATAGGTGCATTATACAATAATATAATGCAATAATTTAGTAGATATGCATTTAATATTGAATAATATTGTTATTGATGTCCATTATGATTCAATTGTGCTGATTTACTTAATAATTACATTAATTAAAATAAAATAATACTGTACCTACGGGTAATAGTAAATATATTACCAGCTATATTGTAGTAGTGTTAATAACTGTACTCTGGTACTCTGATTTCGATCATTTATGTTTATACTTATTATCTATATAAACCCAAAATTCAAATATTTACGAATTCATCCCTATACAGAAAAAACTGAACATTTTAATAAAACGAAAAATAATACTACACAGATCCTTATTCAGAATCGTTTTATTGAAATAAATGATCTATCGTTGCTTTTAAAATCAATACAGCCATCACATGCAGTATCCTATAATCCGACGTTCGAAATTCTTCCACCCTCTATGCCAACTAGGTTTTTTATATTTTGTTTTTATATTCGTACATTGAGTGTATTATATCACGCGAAAGCCTACTATCATCAACATACCGAGTGTGCGTTTAGATCATCGCGACTTTTCCTTGTACTGGCGCATATACCTATACAAGATTTATCGCGAATGCTTGAATTTTATATAGGTACCTATATAAAACAATATTATACATTTAAAAATTATCAGTTTATTTTCGAATTTAAATTCGTAATATATTTTTAACTAATAATTATAAAATATACTTGTAATATACTTGTACTCATTTAAAATAATGATTAAATATTTTTTTAATTTTACATCGTCAAAAATAGGATTTATAAAATAATTACTATATTTACCTATAAGTATATATACTTTGTCTTAATACTTATACATATATAGTATATATATTATATAAAAATAATACTAATGATAATCAATGACTCAAGTTAGAGGATGAACTTCAGGTCCAGGCCTCTCCCTTTTTGTTACAGTGAAAAGTAAAAAAATTATTAAACAATTATTATATATTAAAATTATGTTAAATATTTGGTTAAAGATTGGACATAGTACCATGAAATGTCTTTTATAAATGTAAATAGTAAAGAGAGAGTTAAAGTGATTTCGTAAAATTTCTCTTAGTCCTCTTGAGAAAATCTAGGTCTATGCATTATGCTGATAAAATTATTTGAGAGTTAAAAATCAAATCTATAAAAATAATTATAATGATATGTGCTGTATAAATGTATAATATATAATCTATTCGAAAAACATTGTTATACCATATAAGTAGGGCAGGTACACTGTTTCAGACTATATATACTGTTGAAAATATTCTACACATAACTTATTCGTTTTTCAATATATATATTCTTATCCTCTGGTCGACAATATACATACCTTTTTTTTCCTTTTTTGTTTTGCTTTGTTGTTTTATTTTTTTACATGAATTCTATTATTAATATTGTTCATTCCACAAAGGTGAGTAGTAATAAATTTTCACGAAAACTTTGACAAATTGGATGCTTTTGTTCCACACATGTCCTTCTTAAAAATGTATGCATATACGGCAGCTGTGTATCATGTTGTTTAGTGATTTTATTATTCTAAACTCTCACTCTCTCTCTCTCTCTCTCTATATATATATATATATATATATATATATAATACATATGTATATATTATAATATTTAATATAAAATAAATATTTTTACAAAAATTAAACAATTTTAATAATTATAAATTATTATTATGTTTTTAATAATATAATATAAATTATTAGTTGAGCTTTACAAAAAAAAATTAAAATTAAAATTAAAAAGTTATATATATTTTATTAAAATTATTTGTTGTTGTTTGTGTCCTCACGATTGAGCAAGAACACATTTACATTTAAACATATAAAATTTATATTTTTATTTAATCGTTCAAAAAATAATTTTGAAATGCGGTACAAATTTTAAATACTTACTAAATTAGATTCTGAATGTATCAAGAAATGTATTGGTTTTACAATGCCAAGTTTTTTTTTTTATATATTTGTAAACTTTTTCGGGCTATAAAGAGTCGAACACACTCATTCTAGTAAATATACTAAAAAAGGTCATTTGTGTGATTCCTCTAAAATAAAAAATTATACTGAATCAAAGTACATCACCAAAATGATTTTACCACCTACTAACCATTTGTTCATTTATTTTTTATTTATTTTATATATATATAATAATTCCATATATTATATACGAGTATTTATATGACGTAAATCAAAAAAAAAAAAAAATATATATATATATATATATATATTACTTTTTTAAAATATGTCCATTGTCAAATTAAAACACCACCCATCATTGAATTTATTTTGTTTTATTGTTTACACTTTTTCGGGTAGGAGTTGAGTAGGAATTTTGTGGTGAAGAATATTTTTGATGGTACATTTATTGAAGTTGATACTTTTAACGTAGGTATAATTGTTTTGTCCTAGTAGTTTTCTTAGCGTAAAGGAAATCTACATTTTATATCGGAAATGGGAAAATGACGAATGGATAATTATTATTATTTTTTTTTATATATATAATATTACACCGAACTATCCTCAGAATTGTTTTTAAATACAATTATTTATCTTTTATTTTCAAATCTAAAATAATAATAATACACTTTTCTGTCCAAGAATCGGAGTAACTATGGATTATCATTCACAATCTATATATTCACAGCTTTTTTTCTTCTGAATTTTGATATTTGCACATTTTAATAAATCGAAAATAAAATGTCTTCTAAAGTATTTTCTATTCTCAAATAATTTTTCGAAAAGTATCCATTAATATATCAGGAAGTAAAATATATTTTAATAATATGGTATTCGTCTAAAGCAAAAACAATCACGTGGGTGAGAAAAATGTAGAATGAAATATCTCCTGTTGCAGAGGAATATACAAGAGAAGTGATGTGGTCGTTACTTTCTTGATTTATTTATTCTTTAAAATTCTACCTATTCTATTGATTACTGAAATTTAATTGCATGTAACAATCGTATAAATATTTATTCAAAATAATATTTCTTCAGTAAATCCAAACATGCAGCCTGCAAGCAAACACATTATATCTCTAATATATTCTTAGATTTCTAAATATACGTTTTTATAAATTAAAAAATTTACAAAATTGGCAGGTATATATTGTATACTATATATTATATGAAAAATTGAAATTTTAAGAAATATTATTTATGGAGTTGTAACAATGAAATAACCATAATCAATTTTAACGTGTAAGCTTTTTGTAGTTTTTTTTTTTTCTTATTCGATAAGAAACTGCGGGAAAAATTAAAAAAAAAGACACTAATAAAGTACTTATCAATTAAATAAAAATTTTTTCAGTAAAGTATAAATACAAAAAAATTGGATCAATTTTAAATATCAAAAATACGTTTTTAGAAGAAAAAGAATACGACTTTATATCCAAAAGATCAGTTCTTTCATTCAAAATCAAAAAAATGGCGTAAATCATATGTTTTTGTAAAGGTTTCCCAAGAGATTTCAGTTTGGGTGGACCAATTTAATAACTTCTTCTTTTTATCTATATCTCCAACGGTTTATTGGATCGTAAATCAATTTATCTTTACTATATATTTATTTGTTAATCATACGTATAATGACAGGATGCCTAAATCCAACACCGAAAGAGAAACTATATCCGCTGCAGACAGGTGTAGCACGAACGGACAGAATAGATATCGGCTGAAAGACGCCCAATATATACTAATGGTCAATACAATATTAACTCCTCCGCATAAAGTCAAGAAAGAGTTTCCTCTAGTTATCTAGTAAAAAATGTGTGAACAATCCTCAAGTACAATAATACAATACTATGGAAAAAGAAATTCCGAAATAAGTTTAGAAGAGACTAATCTTCTGTATATACTACCGCGGTAATAAACTACCGCCGGAATATGATAATAAATGGAAAATTTGTAAACTTTAAACCACCTGTATACACGGGAATTGTACTGAGTAGTAATCGACTAGACTTAGAAGGAAGATGACATCGGCTGTGAACGTGAAGAGGTTCACACAATGGCACACCTGCTGGCCTGCAACAACTACACAGCCAAATGCGAAATACCAGACTTAGAATCTGTAAATGAAAGTGTCATAACTGTATCAAAGCACTGAAGCTATAACATAACACGACAATGAATTACTCTGATGCGTTACTATATGAAAACATCACCATTTTTATTTTTCTGTTACTATTCTATTTTAATTATTTTTCATGTTTAAGAATTAATCGATCGGTCTTACGCTGTACGGAATACATTATACGTTGTTTTTTGATCTGTGCCACTCCTAATATATATAAATATACGTTTTAAATACAAATTATAGAGTTGTACATATTATGACGTCGATATGTGAAAGAAACCAGCTGATTGAGAAATCAAGGTAAAAGAAAATTTCTTCCCCGTTAATATTCCCTTCACCACTGATTAAGAAATAATGTACAAGCAATTGCAGGCCCCGATTAAGGGCGAAGCTATTATTATTATTATTATTATTATTATTGTAGAAGCTGAAATATAATAAATTGAAGTTAAGAATTTTTTAATTATAATCACATTAAACTGATTTATGTAGAGTTTAAAGTAAAATCGAAAAAGTATAATTCTAAAATATGCCTATTGTGATTATTATAGTATCTGATATGTTAATAAATTTGATATATAATAGTTTATTTTATACCTTTTGGAATAATTCGCCAAATTCGGAGGCAGCTAATGACCGACAGATTGTCGTATATGGCCATAATTATGTATGTGTTTGCTTGCACTCGAACTCGAGTAAATTTATATTTATAAATTTCTTAGGTGTAGATGTTATACCTCGATCACGAATACTCTAGTCGTAGTTGTTCACGAGCAACCTCGAACACAATCCATAAGTTATCGGACTTTGATTAATACTATTATCCAGTGCCGGTGCAAGAAAGGGGTCGAAGTGTACCCCTGCACCATGCCCCGTCAAAATTTCAAAATAGATGATTTCTGAAGAAATTTTTGAAAAGTTTACAAACGACCTTTCACGAATGGAATTTTGAAATATTCTGTATGAATTCTGTGTTTTGTATACATATATATATATATATATATTTATGTATATAAGTAAAATTAATATATTATATAATAATATAATAGTATATATTAATTTTACATAAACCTATATATAGTATTATTTTCATGACAATAGTTTGGTTATGAATATTTATAACATGAATTTAATTTAATTATTTAAAAGAAATATTGATACTTAAATATTGGTATTATTCTTAATTAAGTATATTATTTGTCTTTATTTTTTGTAGTAAGTACCTATTATTATATAATTTACTATAAGCATTTGATAATTTATTGGAAATATAAGTTCTAAGCATTATAAATTTATAAATGACTATAGTTTCATCATACATATATGTGGTTAATATATTTGTAGTAAACTGAAGTCTAAAAATAACATTCAAAAACTGAGATAGATATATCTATAATATTATTGACACAGATTTTGTTCATTAACAGAGATTTACAAACTTTACAAAAAATATAGCTATATAATAATATATTATGAAGACTTATTAAAACTCCTAACCACAACCCATACCAAAAGTCGAAAAACAAGTAATTTATGAAAACGAAAATTCCGAGAATACCTAGGATGTTTTGAATTGTCTAATCTCCTTGAAGACTTCGTATTAGTATAAAAAAATTATCTAATACCAAGACTTTATTTAAATTTAATCAATCTGGTTAATTCACTAATAAAATAAACGAATAAAAATGAATATAAAGTTATATATTTTGTTCTAGCTCTATAAAAGTACAGAAAAATAACAATAAAAATAAAGCTGTAAAACACTAAGCACGCTTACGTATTTAAAAAATATAAAATGTATAAACTTCGAGTCAGTATTTAATAATTGGAAATAATAAGTACAATTTAAACTTTATTATTAAAATAATATCTAAAACACAAAATATACTGAAATTTGTATTTATTTTTTTTTTGAAACTCAAATAAATCATATTGCATTAAAATTAACTGAAGCACTTAAAAAGACAAAATGATAAAAAATCAATAATATAATTTAAAAAAAATCATTTTCGGTGACTAGATTTTTATTTCTTTTAGCTAAACAACTAAAAATCACAGGCATATACAATATATACAGAAAATTTTTTTTATAATAAGTCAGGTGCCCAAGCTATATTTCGAGAAGTATAATTATTTTTGTAAAATATTTTACATCAAGTTTATTTTATAAACAATTTTATAATTTTTCATAATTTTCAAATTGTTTTCTCAATTATTTAAACT
This sequence comes from Pemphigus obesinymphae, assembly GCA_025469235.1. Lineage (NCBI taxonomy): Eukaryota > Metazoa > Arthropoda > Insecta > Hemiptera > Aphididae > Pemphigus > Pemphigus obesinymphae. The sequence continues at coordinate 55,638 of JAIPRL010001611.1, forward strand.
TTCAATTTTCAAATAGCACCCTATATGATTTAAACCATAAATTCTTAATGGATATATTTTTATGAGGGTTCAAATTTAAGACTTGGCGTAGAAAAAAAAAATACTGCAGTAGGTACGTATTTTCAATATCGATTACATCCTATTACTGTACTTTTCCACTTCACTGTGTCTTATATTTCAATGCATATTACTCGGGTAATATTTATCGGATTTAAATAATCAAAACTTCTAAATTATCGTGAAAATGTATTATTCATATCATATAGATTCTCAAATAAATCAAAATTATTTTCAGTTCTTAACAAAATATAGAGTAATGAAAATTTGAAAATTATGAAAAAATATAGAATTGAGTGTACAGATAACTTTCTAAAATAAATTAAAAATAAAAATGTATACTTCTCGAGATATATTATGTAACATTCCTCGAATGATAAAAATAAAATCTCTCTGTATATAATTTTACATTTATATGAAGTAGTGTTAAACTAAAAACCCAGAGCCAAAACAAATGTCATAGAACGTTTCCTATATATTCAGAGCTCTGTCAAAAGTATACCAGAAAGTAACTTTCCTATTTGGGAAGTTTTTATTATTATTAACTTATTTACTTTATAGGATATCATATACAAACATATTCAAAATGAAACCGAAAAACATAATGTTATTCGGTGGATAAGAGAAGGGGGCTCTGTCAATAAACGTCCACCTTCAAAAGACGTATATTCGGTCAATCAAAAACAACTATGTATAATAATTAATATATAGTTCGTATAATTGCATTCAGCATACTGAAAGTGCACGATAAAATTAACTTAAAATATACCCAAGAGCACCGTTTGTATTATCATTTAGTATACTGCGGCTAACCAATAATTTACATCTAGGAAAACCCCGTAAACGAGTGGTTTGTAGAATGTTTTCCAGAATTTGTATTTATGAGATCAAAATACATATGAATAATTAATATATATATATTAATTATATATATAATAGAGTAATTTATTTTATCACGAGCTAGGCTATATCTCGGGAAAAATAAATATTTTTTTGTAAAATTGTTTAAAATTTATTTACATACAAAATTTAATATTTTTTATATTTTAAAACTATTCATCTCCCTTTCTTATTTTGTAAGACCACACGGACTTTCGATTTTCAAATTGTAATCTATTATTTAAATTGTAAACTTATAAAGAATATATTTTGATAAGAATTATCTCGTTTTAATTTTTTAAATCCGATGAATATTACCCGAACAATAAGCACTCAAATTAAAGACGTTGAAGAGTGGAGAAGTACTGAGTATGCCATCATCAAAGTGTCTTGTATGTGTTATGATGACAGTACTTCTCTACTCCGTTGCGTCTTAAATTTGATTGCATATTACACGTGTAATATTCATCGGATTTAAAAAATTAAAACGTGAAAATTCTGATGATTTTATAGGCATGATTATTAACTTAAAATATGCGTATTTACATTCTAAGGCAATTTCTGTAAGAAGTGAGTTTTGAAAAAATACAATTTAGAACCTTTTCAAACTAAGCCCATGTAGGGTTATCACGGGAATGATATTTTATTAATAGTAAGAATCAAAATTGAGGAAATTCCACCGAACCCTTTCGAGTCAAGAATGATCTATCGAAGTATAAGGGTTCTATATTACAACTACGGCATACTTCCAAATTGACCTCACCGTTTCACAGTATATAGGGAGTTCGATGGGAGTTTTATCGTTAAAATTCCATAGATACGGTCCAAATACAATAAATCTTATATTTATATTAGTTATAAGGGTATATTTTTATAATTAATTTTTTTTTTAAATAACATTGAACCATGAAAAGTTTTAAAAAGATTACTTGTAAATGTTTCTGTTCTCCGTCAAAATTAAATAAATCACCCACTGGTTCATATTATTGATACAAAATACATACAATCAACGTGATATGCCAAATCATATTGATACCTATCTAATATTGGCACCAAAACAATAATTTTCTTATAGTTTTTCGAATCATAAATAGTTTTCATACATAGGGGATGGTGGGGTAGTGCCGATCTACTAAGCGCGATTGGGTATAAAACATGAAACAATTTAATATAATATTAAACAGGCTGAAAGTTTCAACCACAAAACTAGTCAGTCATGTTAGTTAAAAATTTTGTTGGTAAAAGGATTATTAGAAATCCAAACTTAATTTAGGTAAAATTTGCGTTTTTAAAAGTATTCCAAAATACGATTTTGCCCCATAGAGACTCTATAATACCCCATAGGACAATAATAACGTGTATTGGGGGCAATTAAAATATTTTTCGGTATGATTATTTTATACTTAAAATATAAAATATAAATTTTAATTTAACAATATCATCATCATTATTACAGTTTTTATACCTAAGTTATTTTTTAAATTAAATATAATTAATATAAAAATATATGACATAACCGGATTCTTGAAAAAACTTTAATTTGATAAATATTTTATAGTATTTTGGCATATGCGATTTATAAATCCACTCATTTTTATAGCATACATTGTTGATCCCAAGATTAGCGTTTCATTGTTATTTTATATACAAGAACAATCTTTTTTTTTTTATTCACCAATAAAAAAAAAATATCAAATAATTAATTTATCTAAGCATGAACATTTCATTTTGCGACACTAATTTTTGTGTATAAGGTATACGATTTTGTCCCAATGTATATTACTACAAATTAACATTTATTTAAAAAAATATATTTACGGTAGACTTCTAAATTAAATGTATAATTAATAAAGATTTACTTTTTGACTTTTTGATATTATTTCCAAACACATTTGACAACTATAACCACAAAAAATTTGAACTTTTAAAACGGAAAATATTTTAGTAATAACACAAAATACAAAATAACGTGTATTTGAGCGGGAATTTGTGCATAAATAGAACAGTTAATACTGATATCAATGAAAGGTGGTTCATGAAAGAAAAAGTTCAATAATTTTCAAAAAATAATTTGCAGTTGTTAAATCTGAATATACGGTATACGCCTGCCATACGGAACTAGCCCGTTTTCCCCTACTACACAAAAAAATTTACACATCATTGTGCATAACCAAAAAAAAAAAAAAATAAATAAATCTTCTATCTTTATATTCAAGTAAGTATATAACGTTGTTAAAATTTCAATAATAAAATTTTCAAATTTAACATATTTCGTTTTTTCTGTAATTGTTATAAATTGTTCGCTGGACTAGATATATATTTGAGCGTGTATGCATTACTTATTGTGTATTGGAAAAAACAAAACCATATATGTATACTTATAAACAATTATATTCTAACAAAATTGAGTGTTGAACGATTGTTGACGATTTGTCTGAAAGCCCATTTCAAAAGCAATTTTATTGGTAAACTTGTTGACTTAAATTTGTTTGTTTTCCCATGGTGAGAAAACGAAAATAATTGAATCGTAATATTGTCGTATTAACATTGAGTTTCCGTATGTATTGGAATAAGAAATGAACCACCGACATAATATAAAACTACGTACATATTTTATCTTGGTTTTTTGAAGTAAAGGTATATATTGAAATTAGAAACATATGATGAGAGTTCATTTAGAATTTAAATAAAAAAAAACAACGTTTGTTTTCTTCGTCTCTTTTCAGGCATATAACTATACATATATATTCGTATGGCTTCGTAACATTTAACATTACAATTTTGATTAAGAAAAGAAAAAAAAATATTAACAATGTATATATTATATATAATGAAGTATAAATTATAAATTGTAAATTGTAAATTATAAACTATGAAAACAGTGTATAAATATGTCCAGTTGGTAACTTTCATCATTATGTTGTCATAGTTGGAGTGGAAGTTCTTTAAGCTAATTAACTGCATCTTTGGTGAGTTTATGTAGATCATTTAGGATACCTTCAAATGCATATAAATCGCATTCGTCAATTATGTGTTTTATCGTTTGTTTTCCAGCATCGCATTCACATTTTTTCGAGTCTTTAATATTCCATTTTTTTAGAGTTACAGCACATCTTCCCTGGTCTGTGCAGAATCTATTTAAAATTGCCCATTCTTTCCTTGGTAGTTTGAAACCAGGAACCAGAGTTCCTGGCATCTGTATTAGGTTTTTATTTGCTACAGTCCCTTTTCCCATGATGAATACCTTTTTTCTATGCCAGACTTATTTTTGGACACTGTGATTTCTCAACAGCCTTTCCAAAATGAAGTTCGTGATTTGAGGAGAATTCTTGAGAGGCTTAATAGGATAGAGTTTATTGGTAATTGTTGGTTATTTCTGTATTTATTCCATTCACTTTTTAGAAATTCTTCGCGTCTTAGTGATGTAGGGAAGATATTTGATAGGATCGGTAACCAGGAAGTAGATGATGTAGGCTTGAGTGTACCGCTTATTATGCGCATGGTTGTGTTTAGCTGTGTGTCTATTTTCCTGACATGTGAACTCTGACACAACACCGGTGCGCAGTATTCTGCAGCTGAGTAAACTAATGAAGTGCTGCTGTTCCCAACGTTTCTGTTCCGGCTCCCTATCCAGTCCCCGTCAACTTTATTACTAGGTTATTCCTCGTTTTGAGTTTTTGTGCTAGAATTTCTGTATGTCGATTGTATGTTAAGGATCGATTTTGGGTAATACCAAGATATTTTTCTGTAGGATTGTGTTGTACATTTTTTCCATCGAATGTGATATTCATCGTGGTGGATGCCTGTCTGTTATTTAGATGGAAGATTATAGACTCAGTTTTTTGAGGATTTGGTTTGAGCTTCTATTTTTCAAAGTACAGTCTTAAGGTCTCTAATCTCTTAATCCTCTTCTAGTGGTGTTTCCTCATAATTCGATATATCTTTGTCTTGATATGCTAAGACTGTATTGTCAGCGTACTGAAATTTGTTAGATTTGGTCTTGGACATGTCATGTACGTATAAATTAAAGAGTAAGGGAGCCAGTACGGAACCTTGGGGCAGACCATTGTTCATTTTCCTCCATTTGCTCTTCTTTATTGATCTAAGTGTACTAGTATCCGCCTGTTTGTCAGCATGTTGTTGATGAGGTCTATCGTCTTTCTACATTAAACTGCTCTGCTGAGTTTTAAAAGTAATCCTTCTCTCCATACTGTGTCATACGCAGAGGATAAATCTATTAGGACGGCGCCTGTTTCTAAGCATTTTTGACATCCTGCTTCGACGAAGGATGTTAGGGTTTACCTACTATACATTTGGTATTGGCATTCCAGATTTTCCCATTCAATATATACGTACATTACACAATATTCGCCTATACGTACGCACATTCCGCAATAAGAAAAAAGCTCATACGAGATTCGCATTCCGAAGATAATTTACTTCGTTTTTTCCTGTTATTGTTTTTATTATAGAAAATGGGGAAAACATTATTTTGGTCATATCCGAAATATACACATGTATAGGTATGCATGGCTATCTGATTTTGAGTAAATATATACTAGAAAATGAATAGTAAATATATATGATATAAGCTGCAATATATATATATATATTTATAACATAGAGGTACATTTTTGAAAGTATATAATATAAATGTCATATTATAAAGCAATATGGGAATAACATTTCCAATATATTTCCGAATATATACATAATGTAGATATACAACAAACGTTTCAATATTTTTCTTCAAATGTTGATAGAATAATATTTCAATTATATTCATCTATTAGCAGCATTTAAGTATCTATTTTATTCGTTTATAATATAATTATACCACAATGAAATTGAAAATGTTTCAAAATTTCATTTTAAATGGACGTCCGTAAAATTGACTTTCTAAACCAAATCGTTTGATTTAAGATTTGGCCGTTAACTTTTGAGACATTTGGAGTGTATATTATTATATAAACACAAATTTATAGTTTTCAAGTGAAGCCGTTTTCAATTATTAAATTACTATCTATGGAAGTATATAATATCACAGCTCATATGGAAGCCCAGAATAGTGGACATTAACAGCTTTGAACATATTACTACGCTAATGTTATGTTCGTATTTATAAGTCCAATCTCGTAATTTGTAATTCGATAATTCCTAAAAATAATTTCGACTATTCATTGATTTTGTTAAAATTTGACTATCCCTAATGAAGTATATAATTTGTAAGTTCTTGTATATCCAAACTCGCATATTATTTTAGTCAGCCCTATTCAAAATTATTAAGTTAGATATTTTATTAGTTAGCTTATGAATTATTATAAAATAAAACTATATGAATCACGGCTGACTATATTTTCTGGTAAAAACTTTAGGGAGATTCCCTGGGAACCATGATTTCGAGCTTACAAATAATTACAAATTGTATACATATTGATTAGTCGTAGTCAAATTTGAAAACTACTCGACACATTGAGACATTGTGATATATATATTCACCTACTTAAAGCTAAACCTTGAGAAGCCAACTATAGTAGGAGGGGGTATAGTGCCGTTTCAGAGCTAGATTAAAAGAGCATTTTTTTCTGTCGCTTTTTTTCAGCAAATATTAAATAATAATTAATCAGTTAGCCCGATGAACGTCAAAATATTTCACACCATTCAACAGGTATTTGATTATATAGTGGTTTTAAACCCCACCAAGGACAATCAATTGTTTGAACTTTTTTTTAAAACAATTAGCATAATCACAGAACACATATTTTTTACTTATTATTGATTTTTATGTCCAATACTTATAAACAATATTATATTATTTTTGGAATTTTCGTGTTTGATGAAATATTATTATTAAAAAATATATATACATGATAACAAAAGCTCTATAATTAAGTTCAGTTCATATTATTTTAATACAGTAAAATTAATATGTGTTTATGGTACCTCAAATTTAAATATGCCCCATTTGAATCAAATCATGTGGTTTTTTTTAAAGGAAAAATTATTGAATTCTCATTGTAAAATCAATAAATTCCTTACTCTCAAAATTTAATATGATAACAATAAATTATACTGTAATGGAAAATAATGATTATCAATTATAATGTATTAAAGATGACATGATATTTAAAAATTATGATTTGTACTTGAAAATGACTTGTAAATTAATAACCAAATTTAACGAGAGCTTGTAGTCATGTTTGAACGGTTAACATCACGAAAAATTCGAAACTTTGTAGAAATAATTGCATCTGACTTGGGTTCCGAAATTAATATATTCAATACTAGTTGGGCCATAAATTATTTTAGTTAGTACATTAACATTAGATCCATGATGTTTTTTACAATAAAATACTAGTTAAGGGCCTATAAATGCTTTTCATCACTACACTAGTTAGTACTCTAGTTGGTGTACACGGAATTTATTAAAATATAAAATTATTACATATATTGTATAATATATTAGGATCAAATCCTGAAAACTCTCAATATCCGAAAAAATTGCAGATTTAGTTTTGGTCGTATAAAAGCAACTGAACCCGATATAAATTACTGTTTCAGTTTTTAAACAGTTATAACTATATGGATCTGGCAAAATCTCAAACGCCTTAAAAAAACATAGAACGATACAAAGTTTACGGTTTCTGATTTTTTTTATTGGCCATATAAATGCTTGTAGTAATACTCATGTTATATCTACCAAAGTTTCTCTCGAAATGATTTTATCGAAATAAATGATTTATCATTTCTATCAATTTCAATATATTCAATATATCCACCACTAGTATTCTATAACCAAAGAGCAAAGTGCTTACACCTTCTATATTGACCAGCTCTTGTATACAATTAGTTTATTTAAAAGCCGAGAATTGAGCACGCTAGAAAAGTGGGCATTCACCCCCCATCCCCCACCCCCAAACAATGATTGGGAAGCTACAGAATGACGTCCATCATGCGTTTTGGTTTTATGCAATTTTATTTTTGGTTTATACTATGTGGCTCTACGATTTATTCTTTCATATTTCCATAACAATATATAACATTTGCATATTAGAGTTTTTCGAAACACGGGTTATGGACATTTGTCCAAATTTCCTAATCCCATTCAATCATTTAAGTATCTACCTACTTCTTATAAATGATCCTCCAAATAATTAAATGACGACTTTATGATGGAAAATATACCTGTAGGTGTTTAAAATAATGATCTTTTTTTTCTGGGTTTGGTCATTTTTACACAACCAGAACTAGACTTGTTCAGCTTCTTCGGTCATTGATCATTTTTGTGATTTGAGCCTAACATAATATACAGTGTATTAAAAAAAAAAAATGAATCCGGTTGTTGAGTAATTTATTAGGATGAATAAAAACGCAAACGTAAAAATATAATAATATAGTGTTTTATTCTTAACGTCATAAATCGTAATAATAATGAAAATATAAAACGACGACAATGGCCGGTAGACAATCCCTACAGCTTATGTTATTTAAAACTATACATATATATAACACTAAAATGCTGAATTTGCAACATAGGTAGGTACAACCATTCCAAAGTGGATACAAAAATTATAAGTTGTTACTCCGTCAATTTTCGACGCTAGATTATTTGGATAGGAAAAATATTTTCAAGTTATTTTGATGTACGTAAATCATGGTTTTAAATCAACGAATTTGATAAAGATAACATTTTGAACATTTGAAACGACCGGGGGGGTTTTTTTTTTAATAGTTTAATATCATGAACAAAACATCGTAATTACTTGAAAAATTTTGAAAAAATCCGTTATTCAATCATTTATTTTGTGTACTACAAAAAATAATGTGAGACACCCAACTAGTAATATACTACCGGTAGTCAGCGCACAGTCAGCGTTTGGGATCCAACTCGGATGCTCCGGTACAAATACTTTAAATAAATTTACGATTCTTTTTCGCGAACCAATACATACAAAAATAATAAATGTACTAAAAACGTTTAAAATGACGCACATGATTCCGTTATAGCGTTTACTGTTTATATATCTTTCAAGTCTTTTATGTCACGTACAAAAGTCCTGGTAATTAAAATACTTCAAATGTATAGCTATACATACATCCTTTGGAAACTCGTCTCTTTTCGTGTCCAAACAATACCCGACCACCTCGGGGGTTTTATTTTATTGTGTATTAAACGTACAGTCGACAATGAAATATTATTTTAATATGTTACCGAGTTTGTCAGATAGGTATATATTTTTCAGGTTTACGCGTCAAAACGTTATAATACACTATTGTATTAGAGGGTGAATAATTTTCAAATCGGTTTTCAGTGATAATTTTGGTTTATTGAGTGGGAAGTGGAGGGTAATGCAATAATAGAGAAATCCATTGATTTTTTTTTTCTAGCAACACAATATTGTGTCTCGTTCAAGCGGATGATCGAAAAATAGGAAACCTATTCGATAAGTGATAATAAAAAAAAAAAAGAAAAAACAATTTTATCAACAATAAACGAAAATGGACAAAAACAACCCCGTAGAGAGATGTTTGCGTTTTTCCTTATTTTATTTTATTGAAGAATAGATGAGAAGGATGGAGTGAATGAAAAGAATCGAGTGTTTGCGATAATAACATTTGGTGAAACAGATAACTGGAATCTTTTCAATGCAAGGTGACTGCAGGTATATATAATAAAGAACGGTTAGCTACGGTTATAGGTCATATGCAGCTAATAAACCGAAATTGATTTTATACTCGTCGCATACTGCAGCGCAGTTCATAATTCAATGCGAGAAAATGTCAACAAATTAGCCGGTGTTCAAAGTTTAGATTAATGTTTAGGGGGAGAAGAGCTGCTATTTATGTCGTAAATGAAATTTATCGGTTAAATTTTTCTACAAGAGTATATTTTTACATTACGGAAATTATTATATCTCGCTTTGGCGGGGGGGGGGAGGGTAAATAACTTGACACACACTCGCAGGTAGGTACAAATATGATTTATGGTTATTTGCGGTTTTTATTTATTTTATGGTTTTTGTTATTTTAGTATCATTCGGGTAATTATTAAAAGTATATACATAAAGTTTTCGATTAAATCGCTATATAAAAAAAAAAAAAAAAAAAAACAATAAAATATAATATACTATTACCTATACCTAAATTTAACCAAGATGGCCAAACAAAGCCCTATTTTATTCTATTTTAAAATATTTTATACTTCGGTTGTCTATAGTTTTGTAATTATAATTTTGAATCAGAAATTAATAATCTCAAATTTCAAAAGGTACTTTGGTTTAATATAGTTTCAATATGAATAATAATATACTATTAATTATAAGATGAATGACTTTCGTACATTGTGTCGCAAGTATAATATTTTAAGTAAAAACTAAGATTTTTGGGTCAATTTGCACCCTTACCTTTTTTCCGAAAATAATGCAAGATGGGATTATTAATTATGTTTGTATAGGTTTAATCGAAACCTAATACCTGTTGCCTGATTGACAAAAAAATAAAGAGTACCTACTAAATGCTGATTATAAAAGACTATTTAATTAGTTTATTTAAGTTATATATCCTATGTATATCTAATGTATAAACAGTACACTAAATTATCTATTTCAGTTAAAAGTGTACAATAACTAAATTTTTCAAGTAAATTTAATTTAATTATGTAGTAAATGCCTAGTGTTCATATAAATATTTTAAATGATAACTATATTTCTATTAGTAATAGAACAGGTTCTATGGTTTCTATGTTTATGATACTTTTTCATAATGGTTTTTTTATTATTTATATTGTAATTCAGTAGTTAACGATTAATGATTATACATTATAACTTGCAATTTGACACCGTAGAAAAAGTGAAAATGTATTTAAAATATAATATGCATTTTGTTTTAAATAAGATATAAGCGAAAAAAAGTTAAACAAATACCGTTTAAATATTATAAAAACGCTCTTCTTAACAATTCTGAAAACACAAACCTTAAAAAACATTAAACATTAAAAAAACATAACCTTTTATTTATACTCAGCCAGCCATGACAATTAGTGGTGGATCACCATTTTTCAAAAAGTATTCCAAATTCTAAAATAACTGTTTCTATTTCTTCTACACTAATGGCCATCTTAATGCAAGGATACCTACAGTATGTTACCATATTTTAATTATGTGTAACAAATTTGTAAATCTTTACACGCGTATTGTATGATATAAACATATTTTTATTTAAAATAACAACACATTACATTATTATTATTATTATTATTATTATTGTTGTTAGTAGTAGTAGTATAATATATTAAACAACTGAATTATACTAAAAATTTTATTTTTTGTTTGCAACGGTCTATACGCAATACACATATTACACTTACTTTCAAATTTCTAATTATATAAAACAACAGGGTCTTGCACCGAAACGAACGAACCGAGTCCGCCAAGACTTTATATAATATTCCTACGCACTATTATTTTAAACCGCAGTTTTTGCTGTAGCATCATGTATAAATAACACGTTATAAATAGCTGGTAATTTTAATTCTTAAACAATTTAAGTTCAAAGATCTCTAAATTACTCGAATTTTATAATGAATAGACAACATGTAAAATAGATAAAAATAATGTGTATGTTGCTCGTCGGAAGTTAGTAGGAGTACTTCACGCATCAGGTATAATACTGGTAGTGGATATATGTAGTGGAAAAAACAATGAAAAATCATTGCATTCAATACAACGATTTTAAGCCGAGCTTTGGTGTAATAATGATTTTTAAGAAAATAGCTAATCATAACAATTTTATTTGTTATTTTTTAAATTTACATTTATATAAAATATGTCCATTATAAAAGCTAAATTTTCTTTATAATTAAAGAAACTATCGGAAAAATCAAAAAATAATATATTCAAATTACGATTACCAACTAAATTTAATTTACTTTCAAAGAAGATATTTTACTACAAACTCATATTCAAGTCCTACTGGAAAAATTTCTCGTATAAAAAAAAATAAACATCGCATTATAAAACCACTCCACTCATGATTTTAAATTTCACATGTGAGTGTACCTATTATTCCAAAAGTCTGCTGAAATCATGCAATCAAATTTCTTATTGTATATAAATATCGGCTATTACAATACGTTTATATACCTAATAAAATCGAAAAAGGGGAGAAAATACACTTTAACAATATTATATTATCTATAAATTTTGAATAGAGCTTTTAAGTAGTTTAAGTACAATAGGTATAGTAAAATATAAAAACCTTTTTTCCGAAAATTTTCGATTTTGCATAATAATATTCTAACTACTTGCTTTTTTTAACAATACAAAATACCTATAACAAATTTAACACTATTTAAGTGTTATTGGTATACTGGTAAACATCAAAAAAGCTAGTAAGTATATTATATAAATAAAATACATCAAACGACAAATTATAATAATAATAATATGCATGCAGGTATTAGAAATAAAAGATTGTATCTATATTATCTATTCTTATTATTGGCTGATAAATTGTACATCATTTTCCATTCAAGGTATACAATTGTGAATCGAAAAATCGCATTATTGATGATGAATATATTATTATATTTAACGTAATTTGAAAATATATGTTTAAATAAATGTACTTAGAAACTTTAAATTGTCTTGAATTGAACATCTCTATAGAACTTACATTTCGACAGATATATATATACAACGATTCAAATACAAATATATACATGCATAATCATATTATATGATACGGATTATATTAATTTTGTAAAAAAAATAAAAATAAACATAAAATATTGATTGTAATATATTGCGAAAAATGGCATTCTAAAAATCATGGTGCAACATATTATTAAATATGAAATATTTAATATTGTTTTAAAATGCTTTAATTATCTAGAAAACAGAGAAGACTTTAAATGTTTATAAATAACTCCAGTATATTACAATATTAAGACTAAAAGTTAAAAGTCAAGATTTAGGAAAGAGGATTAGTCATAATCTCATAAACCTAAGAACCTACGAGTATAAATTATGATATAATAAAGTATGTGTAAAATATTTAAAAAAAATTATAAAATCAACAAAAACGGCTATAAAATAAAAACGAAAAATTATCTTAAAATTAAAAATTAAATTCACAATAAAATATATGTTCAACCGTATATAATACTTCGATATAAATGCATTGACTTTAATAATCATAAATATATGATTAAATTAAATTTTACTCTATAAACTATTATTTGAATATTCAAATAATTCCAGAAAATAAATCCCACATAACATAAATATACATTTAACGTTTATATATGAAGTATGTGAAAAGACAGGAAATATTTTTTTGTAAAACAGTTTCCACATTAATTTGCTGCATCGAAAAATTAAATAAAAATATAGGATACCATTTTAAAAAAGTGAATGACTTAAAAATGACATGAATAAAAAAATAGTATTTATCATATTTTTTTAAAAAATATATATATATATATATAATGATATCTCAAAGTTGGAAAAAAAATTTAAACGTTAAATATATTCACAAAGAGAATTAAGTACGATGAAATAATCATCCTTTGTATTATATACCGTATATTATATATTACTATATTATAATAATCTTCAAAATAATATTAAATAAGATGACTATTATTAAGTACAGTTTTAAATTTGTAATTTGAAAATTTATTTGACAGGTATTAAATTTGAAAGCAACGATAAATTATTGCGTTTCATAAAACAATTTTGAGGAGAGCTCGGTGTAATAATATGTAGGTACGTAACTATATATATGTATAACATTAAAATAAAAAAATTAGAAATTAAAAATCTTTTAACGTCATCCATATACCTATACCTACTTGTATTTTATTATTTCAGTAATATAACCTAGGCAACTTTATTTTTTCGTTTTTTCATTCGTAAAAATGTCTCGTTATATAAGGTCAACTATTTATTTACACTTAGAAAAAAACCACTAAGAAAATCTAAAAACGACCTCTGAAAATGACCGTCCAGAAGGATTTTTCTATGGAGTAAGCTTTTTATTATAAAACTCCCACCTGTATAAACTCCTTCTTTCCGATAAATTCTTTTCGGAAAACGAAATATTTATGTATTTTCGACCGCAATAAAAAACGGTTATTCCTGCTATTACAAACGCATTTAAATCTTATAGAATAAAATGTTATATATATATATATATATATATTGTATTATATACGTATAATAATGTTATAAATATTTCATTGATGAACGTTGTATCGTTGCAATAAATAAATATCTGTATAATATAACGTCGACCGTGATGAGTGAAAAACGTCATGATGAAATTTATGAACATAAACGAAGCGGTCGACCGATAAAACACTGCCAGTCCCAACGGGTTAAAAGTAAATTGTATATACATATATATATATATATATATATATATATATATATTATAAATGTTGTATATATGTATATATATATTCAAATATTCAATACACTCGTATAAATTTAATTAAAATACAATAATAATATGGACCATATACACGTGAGCCGGCCTGTTCAAACTGATTTATTTTCGAATTCCGGTCTGATTTTTTCCCTTCACGCAAGCAGAGCACGGACATCGAAACACCAACAGAAAATCATTTATATCAGGTACCTATTCGACGCATTTTCGAACAAATAAATACTGTATATATAACAATCATTATTCGCGATTTAACATTAGTCGATTTTTACCGAAAGATGTGTAGGTATATTGCAGTCCACGTTATAATATAATACGAGGCCTTCGTGAAAATTCCCATATTATATTTTAAAAGTATATTCGCAAATAATCAAAAAATCTCAACAATAATCGGCCATTAATACCATTACTATTGATATAATTAAATTATTTACGTATCGAAAATATTATAAATTCTATATAATGTTATGCCATAATATATCTACGGTATATTTTGTTCACGATGAATTAAAAAATATAACACCTTTAGATGTTTCGTTTGAATTCTATATGGGCTTATGGGATTTCTGTGACTTTAGAAATATTTGGTTTTTTTATAGATTTTATATATTGAACAAAGTTTTTTCAATTTGTTTAAACAATTTCACTTTTTTTGTTTTTTAAATCACTATTTAACTGATTTGATTGAGATATACTTACACCTTTTTTTTTTTTTATTATTGTTGTATCGCCTAGAAATGGAAAGGGATGTTATTATCACTCTACTTCTCCCCAGTTTCTGGGGGAATAGTATCGCCATTCCCCCACCTTCTCCAGACATCGTTTATTTAAGAAAATTAAGATTACATTACATATAACGAATTTACACAAAAATATACAAATTTTGCTAATTAAACTATCGACCATTTCAGTCCGCACAATTAAAAATAAATAAATAATAAATAAAACTATTTCTCGTCCGCGGATCTTATTGGCCCGGTGACTCAGCGCCCGCCAGCTTAGTATTTCGTGCTCTGTGACTCCTATTCACGGCCCGGTGTCCCAGCACCAGCCAGCCTGGATACCATATTGCTCATAGTACCTATCTGGTTACTGCTGTAGTCTTAACTGCTCCCTACGTCGTTCGTCTTTCTCCCTCAGGCGCATTTTGTACTCAGCAAAAACTTGAGTCACATTTAAAAATAGCATGTTCAGCGTCATCCAGACTTGTCCCGCACAAGACGCATTCGTCCATATCCGCCTTTCCAAAACAATATAGATAGTAATTGAAACATCCATGTCCTGTAAGCGACTGACATACGTGGAAATTTACCTGCCCGTGTCTTCTACCTAGCCAAGTTCTCCGATGAGCCTAAACGCATAGATAATAAAGATATGGATGGGCCATGCTATTGTATTCAAATGTGCTCGAAGAGAGAGCTTGTTACCAATATGGTTACTGTATGGTATAGAACAGTGGTTATATGTGGTAGCTAATAATAACGTCAACAAAGATTCTTATCAGTTACCTTTAAAGTATTATCATACATAACTTATATATCATAGAAAAAATTATCATTTATCAATTACCAAGTAACCATTCAATTAAAACCTTAAGTAACCACTGTGGTAACTAGCGTTCTCTTTGGATACACAACACTTCATGTATTAGGTATAGGCATGGCCCATCCATATCTTTATTATCTATGCCTAAACGTCCATCTACTCTTATCCGACTCATCTATTTCCATCTCTTATCCATTTCTCTTATCTATTTCTGTTGCCAATTCTCGATGACTCTCTCTATGGCTGTGCTCCTATCGGTACCTTGGTAGATCTGGGTTCTTTCCTCCGCTAGTATTTCTATTGGCGGGATGCTAGGAACCACAGACGCTGCAGCGTACGATATAGTCCTATAGAATTACGCAATCCTCAGCATTATACGTCGAGCAACGCTTGACATTCGATTGTTTGCTTTAACCGCTATGGAAGGGAACCATATCGAAGCGCTGTATAAAAGTCTCGATAGGACAACGCTGGCTAGTAGCCGCCTCGCTGACTAGCCAGGTTCTCTGGTGTTAGGCATAATGCGCGAGAGCTCTCTACATGCTTCACTAGCTCATTTTGCTGCGATTTCCGCATGATCCGCAAACCTTAGCCTAGTATCGAGCTGAATGCTCAAGTACCTTAGACTGTGTTGCGACCTGAAAATATGTCCTTCGTACACCATCTCTAAACTGTTATGAATATATCTGTTCGTAAGTACTAAAGCCTCCGTTTTTGCAACCGCAACTTCGAGACTATGTTTGTTCATCCACTTGGTGACGTCCGCGAAGGCCGCTGCCAGTCTTTCCTCAAGCATATACGATACCGGCAATGAAGCTATCAAAGCCACATCGTATGCAAATGCAACCATCACCACATCTGGAGGAAGCGGAATACGTAGAATGTCGTCGTAAAGAATGTTCCACAGGTGCGGCCCCAACACGGAGCCTGTGGAATATCACACTCGACATTCATAACTCACACCCCACTTCCGAGCAGGGGTATATTTAGCTTGCGATCTGAAAGATACGCACCTAAAATTCTCTGTAGGTATATTGGAACTTTTCTTTTACTTAGTGCTGCTTTTATGTCATGCCAAGGTGTACAATTGAAGGCATTTTCAACATCGATGGCCAGCAAGCCAACGATCAGCTTATATGCCTGACCTCGACCATTTGCTCTCGCAAAAGTAGTATTTCTCACCCTAGACATTGCGTCGATAGTTGAATGTTCCGGTCGAAAACCGTATTAGCTGTCACACATGATACAAAATCTGCGGACGAGTATCTTCTCAAAGAGCTTGCCGCAGGTATTGAGAATACAAATAGAACAGTACGCAAAGAGATCCTTAAGCAAACGACTTGGCTTTGGTGGAAGGACCTTCCAGGAGCTCGGATAACATCCATCTGAAATTCACTTGTTGTATAAGCTCAAGAATTGTAGAGGGTTTTATTTGGCCGCAGATTTTACTACCTCGTTCGGTATACAATACCTAGAATATACATCTATATACACCTATAATTTAAAAAATTTACCCGTTTTTAAACTTTTTCTGTGGGTAAAAGATACAAGTTATACATATTGTATAACGAGGTCTTATGAAAATAAGTATTTATGGTCATCATATCATTATACTTATGTAGATACATGACGGGGGACATAAAAATGACGGATGACTCAAGTAAAAAACATCGTGCGGTCAAGGCATAGAACCTCACGATATAGCCAGCAGATGCGAGTGAAATTATTTATTATAGCACTTTCCAAAGGTGAAGTAAAATAATATTAGATTTAGAAGTGGGTCAAACAATTCAAAGTTCGATAAATCGAATCAAATTTCAATAATTCGGTTCAGGTTCCAAAGTCGAACTTGAGTTATAGGGAACACGGGGCAATATCATTAGGTAAAATATAATTTCATATAAAATTAGAAACTTAACGTAATCTTTATCGGATTTCATATTTACATTAAGCAACTTATTGGCTACAATATAAAATTATAATATTATAAATATCATTAATAACTTCATAAACAAATTTAATTTAAAAAAAGTTTGGAAATTACCAATTTTTTCTTGATGGCAGGGCAAACCCGATTTCAAATGTGGCAATATTGATATATGGTAAAATATGCATATAAGATAAACAAATGTTTATAATTCTATTGAAATAATTGTATATTCATTAAATTTAAGTACGATATTATAAAAATCCGTCCTCAGTATTAATATTTAGTATAATTATCTAAAAAAAGTTATGCCATTTTATGTGTGCAGTAAAAAGTGGACATAAGTACTTATAATAATAATAATATAATATTGAGAATGAACCAGTTTTATTTTGTATTGTAATAAATATGTGTTTTTTAAGTAATAAGTTTTAGAAGAAGTATTTAAGTCATTGATTATTATAATTATATTATAATACACGATGTAATAATAAAATTTTCATAAAAATAGCAATAGCACGTTTTGCATTGTTACACTTGAATTAGAATTACACCACTCCGGACTTAGCCGTATTTTGTATTTTTCTTTTCAGACTTCACGCCGAATTTTGTAATTGTTTGGGTTTAGTATAATTTTATTATTTTAAGTCTTGAACTATTGTAATCCATCACGATCGACTATTTTATTCTTTTCTGTGCGTTTTATTAGTTTACAATAAAATTTAATTTCATTTGATGGAAACTTTGTGTTTTACATTATTTATTTGAAATAATCCGTTTCCGTCTTCTTTACTACATTGGTATACAGTCTTGGTCTTGGTTTTACAACATTCTTACAGTGTTACATTTTTTTAGTAACCGTATAAATAAAGATGTCCATCTTATTATCAAACTTATTTATAGGTATATTATATAATATATCTGCTTTTATAGTCTATGAATACGAATTATTTTAGCAATATATAGAATGGTTATTATAAATGCTGAAGTTATAATAAATTAATAATCATAATAAAAAAATAAATATGTAGATAGATAGGTCTATGTCCAACGGTACAAGCAGTGTTGGGTAAATTACTTCTTCTGTCATTTAAATTACAATTTAGTATGTAATTTAGTGTATTATGTATTTATGTATTTAGTAGGTAAAAATAAATTACACTCACGACACAACACGATAATCACTGTACATGACGTGACGGTATGATCTTTAAAAAAAATAGTGTACCTACATGTGTATATTTGGTTATTTTCGATAACATATCGAACTTTTGATAAATAGTAGGTAATTTATTTACCCATATTTTCGATAAACTTCACTGAAAATAATACAATAGGACGTTGTAGATTGTATTACAAAAAATCTGTATAGTTTGTGACGTACATCACCTCAGCCCATCCCATTTCGAAACATTGAAAAAAATTTAGACCAATATTTAGTACGTAATTTGTACGAATTTGTATTAGAAATTTCGAAATTTATATTACTCTGGTTTGAAAGTTATCTCTGAAAAACCATAGGTTGGGCTGGGGTGTCAATTTTTAATAAAAAATTCATGTTGGTTTTACTCATTCTTAACAACTTACAAACCTATCTTAGAAATATGAAATGGAAAATAAATTATAGATAACAATATTATCTAATGTCTTACGTTGCCTTTATTTAACATTTAAATTTGTGTAAGAGTTATATATATATTTAAAAAATCAAAAAAGATAGTTTTTTATTAACTCATAAAACGTGTTTATAACCACATATTTCAAATTAACTCCATGATATGTTAGATAATGTTGTTTTTATCATTTATTTTTGTTTCGTTTTCTACAATGTTGTTAAATTGTTATAAACGAGAAATACAAAAGTAATATTTTCAACAAAATTGTACGAATTCATAAAAAACAATGGTAATAAAAATTATTTAGTGATGGGATCAATTATTATTCATTTTTAAAATGCACATAAACATTTTTCAATTGTTAGATTATAATTTCTTTTTAAATTTTCTAAAAATTGCCTATAAAGGCATTTAACTTCTTTAAAATAACCGTGCTAACATTTTCATAACTTTAATAGTCTAGTTAGCATTTCATAACTTTTATATATATGACGATATGTTATAGTAGACTTTTTTAAATTTATATTTTAGTGGTAGGTAGATTATAAATGCTAGATTGAATTAATCTCGAATTATTTTATTACATTTGATGCATAATACTCATAACTATTTTGTTTATACTTATTATTTTCTACTGGAAACTCTCCTTCAACTGAAAATAACTATAAAAAAGTTGATTTATTTAGTTGTTGCAGTGACCTTTTCAATAAATAATTATTATACTTTGTAATATTTCCGTTGATTTTACAATAAACAGACATTATATTATAAATATGTCATCCCTTGTTGGTCATAAAATATATAGTGTTACCAACATTTTGTTATCCGATGCAGCCCGTAAACGAGGGAGATGAAACTTCCTTGTATAAAAGTACATTAATAATCGAATGGTCGTTGTGGTTGAAAAAGGGTTTTTATATTTACATGAGAATTTATAGCTCATCCATTAATCTATAGTCTATAAATATAATAAGCATTTTTTTTAAGCAGAGATAGGAATATATATATAGGATTTACAATAGAGTGACTATACGCAGGGACTAGTAAAGGTTTTTTTTTTTTTGGGGGGGGGGCATGTGTTAATTTGGCAATTTGGCCAACTAATTAAACTTTATTTTGTATTGACCAGAAAAAAAAAGTCCATATAGCTAGGTACCTTTTACAATTTGACTGACTACAAAGTCGTAAATAAATAAATAAAAACAAAAAAATTATCCCAATTTTATCTATTTGTAGGAATTTTTTTTTTTGCTTATTTACTGTTTTTAAAGCGATTTACTAATAGAAAATTATTAGGATTGAAATTTTTTTTATTGTTGTCTTGTTTTATAATTTTTAAAATACAGTCATTGGTCACTCACTCTATTTTACAATTATGTTTATCTTTTTTTATTTTCAGAAAACCAGTTTGCGGGTAATAGGTATCGAGTAAAGAGCTTTTTTAATCGACAATTCGGTCTAGATTGTAATAACTTCAAGAGGTCATTTGTTGATTTTTCACGTAGTTTTCTTAATCGTAAAGAAAAACTGCCTTTTAAACAGAGAAATGCTTATAAATGTTTTCATAAAATAACAATTAAAGTTTCTATATGTTACTAAATATTACTGAAACAATTTATATTTCTTCTATCCGTGTGGAAGCTAATATTAAAACTCCTCCTAAACGGCTGAACCGATTTCAATGAAATTTTATATGTGTATTATAGAGTGAGTCCTAGGATGGTTTAGATTGTGCAATCGGGTTTTAGGAAATTTATTTTCATTTTTTTTTTTTCCCATTTTTATAAGATTTTTCGCATATCATACCATAACCCCGAAATTTCACCCCCCCCCCAATATTTTTTAAAATGAAAAAATTCATAAGTTCATGAATAATTGACCTCCTGCAGAAACTTGTGTACCATAGGTCGCGCTGTTGTCAAATTCTATAATATTTGTAAACATATAAAATATTTTTTTTAAAATTTCATTAAAATAGATTAAGCAAAAAGAATGTGTAAAATACTAAACACTGAGGCAAACGAAGTTGCATAAGATTGCTATGTTGTACCTATACAGAGAAGTTCTATAAAGTTAAATAAAATATTTAAAACAAAACAATTTAATCTGGGCAACGTCAGGTAATTCAACTAGTACTTATATATTATTATATGTCACAAAATTATAATGTATCACGGTTATATACTAAGATTAAAACTCGATTCTAGGTTGTTCGTGTATAGATGTTATCGAAGTGATGACGTGCATACTGAACTAGCAGTAGTTGAACAACTGATTTTAACATACATAAAACATAAGAAATATTTTGATTTTTTTTCCTTATTGAAATAAAATTTTTGTTTTTGTTTAAATAAAAATCAAATAAATACATTTGTAGAGAATTATATTTTAAATCGGTTAAGTCTATTTTCCAAGTTTAATGATATATACATTGTAAACCATAGATCCCTGTCTTCTTCTTCTCCTTCGCCTTCTCTCCCAACTATTTGGGGTCGGCCACCCTGGTCCTACACTTCCACTTAACTCTATCTCCCGCATCTTCTTCACTTACTCCCACCTTCCTCATATCACTCGCCA